>OVAQ01000276.1:0-38882 GCA_900406345.1 Erysimum cheiri | reverse complement strand
AAGTTTAATAATTTTATATGGGAGAACACCCCTAGGAGTTGGTCAAGATTCATTAACTAGAAAATACCAGATGAACCACGTTAAGTAGGATTGATAGTTGTGATTAGTAAGTTGGCTTAAACTACGTCATGAGAATATTTATCTGAATGTGTTTTTTACTTGTCTGGTTGGGAGCAAGAGCTTAGGTTTAAATGTGTTATGCAATATCCAAAACACGATTTCATTAAAAAATTTGGTTAAAAATGTGATTACATTATGATAATAATAATTATTAATTAAAAAAAATTATTTGAATAATAATATCATTACAAATTTATTTCACATATATCGTTTAACAGTTTTCTGCTGCCAAAATAAATCATACTCCCATGCATTATTTATTTAACATTTAATTCATTAGACTTTTAGTCATATACTCCCTTAGTTTCTTTTTATTTGTAGTTTTGGAGAATATTTTTTGTTTCAAAATATTTGTTATTTTTATTAACTTTAACTTTATTGAAATATGTATAACCAATTGTATTTTATATTTTTTTTTGTAATTGATTGAATTATTTTTAATTAATATTTTAATTGATATTTTTTAGAAAAAAATATTTGTCTAAATTGTTGTGCACAAATCTAAAATAACAAATAAAAAAAACGAAAGGAATATTATGTTAGCAGCTTGAGTAACCCATTTTGTATACCTATACTCAAATTATAAGTAAGATAGATATGGATGAATTAGTTAATTAAAAAATTTCATTTAAAATACTCAGTAGTGCAAAAAAATTGTGACCTAAAACTAAGTTCATTTGATACGTATGCTTTTTGTAGCAAACACACTTAGAATGATAATTCACAACAACAACAACAAATATATGACTACATACGTTCCTCAGTAAAATTGCATATTGAACAAATATATAAAATTTACTACTCTAAAGTCGTTTGGTAACATAACTCTAATATATAAACTTATTGCAAAAGAAAAAAAAAACACAAATAAGATTTAACTATTACACTTTGAGTACCAGCTATCAAAAATGAAATTTTCTAATAATGATGATATTTCAAATGAAAATACTCAATACATAATTTTGTTTTTGTACCCAACCAAATAACAGCAGTATGATGATAAACAAAAATAAATGATCACGTCTACTGCTTCTTACAATACAATTATATTAGAGCATAAATATTGGGTTGTAGAAAAACTTAATCTATAAGAGGCTATAAGAGCTATCCACCTTAATAATACAGTTTCCAAACTAGCCATTAACACAAAACTCAGATCGAAGCAAGTACTTTAACATATCTGAAGTTACAAACCAACAATTACTAATTTACTATCTGAAAATTGAATGAAAACCTAGCTATAAAATATTACTAATAATCAAGGAAGTAAAATAAAAGAGAGAAGCTCATCTTTTGCGGAAAATTCTGTGGGACGTGGCGGCAAGCAATAGGATGACGTGTGAGCTGGTGTATAGCAGCTGATGATTTGAATTTTATGGGGTCCTAAAAACAAAAATCAAAAGGTAAGAAAAAACGAAGCGCGTGTGTAACACATGCCACGTGTCCGCTAAAGCTGGATAGCAGTTGCCAGGTTTTTGAAGTTGACAGTAGGTAAATACATTGCGCCACGTGAAAGGTTTATCTTTTTTTTTTTTCAAATATTTATTAAATCCAAGCTAAAAAACAAAGAATAATAGTAGTAGTATTGTTTTTCTCTTTCGATATTATGTCCCATACATTCGTCGAGCTATATACCAACCATCACTTTCAAATCTTATGGAAATATAAGGCGGAAAAATAGATTCTATCAAACTTTAGTTTAATTTTATTGTTCATTAAAAAATTCTTTGGTGTGTTTTTCTTTTTCTTGTGTAATGTATAATGTTGGCAAACAATATCATTGATAGGAGATAAGAAAAAGAGCAACTGAAACATGGTTAGTTACTTTAGTAGGTGGTTGGACAGCTTTCGGTAAGGAGACAATATATTGTCCTAGCAAGCTAGTTTGATTAATTATCTCATCTCTGTTTTGTAACTTTGAATTGAAACCTTACCAATTTGTCGTTGGAATTTCCACATCATACATTATTACGTTTGATAGATTGATACAAAATATTTTTCTTTATAATGATCAATGCCCGATCTGATAAAATTTCAAATTCGATGTTTTCTTTGTTCAAGTTTCAAGTTTGATGTTGATGTTTTCAAATTTGATACTGAGTTATGTGTTTAAGGATTCTCTTGTTTTTTTTTATTTTAAAACTACATATAGGCGCCACATTCACCATATGCATGTTTTAGGCTTGTTTGAATTTAGTTTAAAGCTTAAAGCTTTTAGAGGGTGAAAAAAACTATAGTCTTCAGAATTATATATAATTTAATAACTATGACAAGTGTAGCAGTATAGAGTGGGTTATTCTTAATTAATAATGATTTTTTTTGTGAACAACTATGTTTGATTATGTTTATTCAGAAAAACATATTTAAAGAATTTCAAAGTACTTGAATCTATCTTAACATGGCACGAATATAATTCAACTGAAATTTGATCATCTTTGTTGATTAACATGAATTCATATTAGAGATATACATCTTCTCCAAGATTTCATATTAGAGATGCCCAACAAGAACTATTTATTATTTTTACAAACTCACGTTCTACTCATAGAGCGCGAGTTAAGCATGAAATTAATGTTCAAATCTAAATGATTTTCTTTTACATTGACATCACAAATCACTAAATTATACTTAGAGATGGAACACAAAACGGATATTCTAAAGTTGTGTGGTATGCGTGATCCATGTTGTTCTATGTAGATCGACAATTTTTCAACTCACGTATGCTTTGCACTTTCCGGACTCATGCATGCTTTGCATTACACTTTCCGCTTTGTGATATTATGATTCATTTCTTTTTTTTCTTTTTTTGGGTAAACTATTATGATTCATTTCGTTCAATAATTTGAACATTTGTAATTTGCAACTGTTTAAATACAACTACTAGTCTATGTAAAAGTTCTTAACATAAATTGTTTGAAAGTAAGTTTGGCAATTACGAGGAACTAAATGAGATGTCACTTGGTCCTTAACTCATAAAAATGAGGTTTTGGTCTAAGGTCTAGTTTTGTGGCCTAAGGAGACGCGTGTCGGATGCAAGCCCCACGTTGCGGTTTAAGGTCGTTGGGGTCGCACTTACCAAAGGAGAAGCTTCAATAATTACGTGGCAAATTTAAATCCGACACGTGTTTTCCCGGGGCAGATTTTTCCCTGAGCCTGCATGGCTGGCAGATTGCGTAGTCTTGAAAATACTGTTGTTAACGTAGTTGACATTTGTCACTTTGCCACATTGTGTTTTTCTTTTTCTAAAATTATATACAAAGTTTTATTTTCTTTCTTTTTTCTTTTTTTTGGTAAAATACAAAGTTTTATTTTCAACAAGCTTAAGCGGCCCCTAACAGACTGTAATTATCTTAAGAAATTCTAACCCTTAGCCAGAAAAAAAAAAGGAAAATCTACACTCTTAACCTATGTGGTTTACATGACCAAACCATCAATCTTTTATAGGCACGTTAAGGCTACTATTTTCTCCCACAAGAAAAACTAGTGTTGTCCAAAAAAAAAAAGAAGGAAAAATTAAGTGTAGTTGGGATGTACGAGCTTTTTAGGTTTTGGTTATAGTAGATATCCTTTTCTGTCACCTACAATTTATATTACCGGATTAGATTTCGCATGCCCCCGACGATAATAACATTACAAATACGGAGCTACAAACCATGTTAATATGTGGCATATCTAAAATATTCCATAAAAGAATGATTCACATTTATAATTTTTTAAAAATTTGCTTTTATTTAATTTTATACGCTAGTTGTTTTGAAAATACTTACTAGACACTGCAGGTAGGGCTAAAACCGATTCAAACAAAGTCGTTGCTGTATCTGCTAACCTCGTACATTTTTAAAAAACAGTATGGTGAATTTTATATTAAGCAAGTAATATGGCATGTGAAATTTGACCGTTGAGTTTGGTGAGGTTGCTCATCTGATCTAATACGCCATTATATTAAAGTTTAGGTCCATTAGTTTAATCAAAGATATCAGATATGAACTGTCCTCAATCAATGTTTAAAGATGCTATCTTTTCCAGATCACCACGTGTTTCTCAAACCCGACATTTTGCAAAACTATTTTAAAACAAGCTATATNTATTTTTTTTTAAAAAAAAAAAAAAAAAAAAAAAACCCAAGCTATATTTTGAATTGACGACTGTCCGGGGAAAAAAGGAAAAAGAAAGGTAACTAAAGGGACATAAAATATTCAGCCCAAAAAAAAAAAANGAAAAAAAAGGGAAAAAAAAAATTCAGCCCAAAAAAAAAAAAAAAAAAAAAGGGACATAAAATAAAATAAAAAGAAGAGAAAATTCAGTTTCTCCACCAAAAAGTTTAATTGCTCATGCTTTCGGCTTTCCGTCACGACACAAACAACACATGTCGATCAATGATATAAGCAAATCAAAATGTTACAAACAACACATGTCGACAAAACGGTCTATTTCCCCCTCGGAAGTTTCATATAACAACATAACCACATAGACTTTCAACCGCAATCTGTTTTCACACCAAATCAAAGTTTCGAACCTATTTTCCCCTCATTCGAAAGATCGAAACCCGTTTCCACATAAAATCACATAATCATGGTTTAAACTCGGTTTACTGTTACTCATACGACCATTAACCATCTAACAACAAAACTAAACCATATTAAACCGTAATACAATCCGATTTTACCCTTTAACCCGATTAAAATCCCAAAAATAAAAAATCCCAACATCAAAAATCTACAAATTAAAGAATCTTAAAAATTGAGAATCAATAGATTTGGTTAAAACGAAACTCGAGATGATGGATTGTATGATTGATTTTGGTTTGACATCGGTTTTGAATTGTAAACCGAGTTAACCAACGTCTATGTGGAAACAGGTTTCGATCTTTCGAATGAGGGGGAAATAGGTTCGAAAGTTTGATTTGGTGTGGAAACAGATTGATGAGGTTGAAAGTGTGTGTGGTTCTTTTGTTATATGAAACTTTCGAGGAAGAAATAGACCGTTTTGCTTAAGAACCCAAAGTATGATTGATAGCATGATTCGTGTCGTTTTAGACATTTGGTCTAGTGACCTACGTTAATTTTGTAAGACATTTTTGAAATCATTTAAAATTCAGTTATAGTTTTCACAAGCGTTGTTTCTTGAACACTTAAGAAGTGTTAGTTTTTGTTTTAGAAACTTTTCCAAATAAATGAGTCTGTAGGTCACGAGCTCAATTTTTAATTGATGGTCCAATGTTATTGATCTTTCTTTTTCTCCTTTTTTTTTTTTGATAGGCTACTGAACCTATTGAATTTTACCATTATCAATTAGTTATGCTAATGCTAGCGTAAAATATTCTAAAACAATGATGTTGATTGCACGGAATCCTAAAACGACGTTGTTAATTGCGTACCTTCTTTTTAGAGAAATTTCTTTAAATACCATTATTGTGGTTTTTTTTTCAAAAATACCACTAATATCAAATTATTGTTCAATGATATAAAATTTTAAATCCTTGGTTTGGGTTGATTATTTTGTAATTTAGGGTATAATATTAGGGGTAGGGTAGTGTTTAGAATTTATAATTTAGAGTTTGAAAATTAAAAATTTTATTTTATTTTTATGGTATTTTTGTCCTAAAAACAAAAATGATGATATTTTAGAGANATAAATTTTTTTAAAAATTTTTTTTTTTTTTTTTTTTTTTTTATTGTATTGCTTAAACTTAAAACATTCCTCCGAAGACACATTCAACATACACTCGAATATTTAAATAGTTTAATATTGGCCCAAAATCTAACTTTTGTCACATGACAATTTACTGGGCCAGTCATTATTAATCTCAGCCCAAATCAATTAAAACTAAAGTAAAATTTGCACCTTACAATGAGATTAAAACGGACGGCTGAGATTGCATCCTCAGTTAATAAATTAAGCTTATAGAGGGTAGTCTTGTAAATAAGTAGCGTGTTTTCCTTTTTTGGTTGAGAATTGGACCCGGAAGAACTAATTTTATATCGGGTCGGGTTATAAACCTCTATAAATACCCTTCCCTATATGATATAACCCGCTTATTCGATCTCTTCACGATTTCTTCTTCTTCGTCGTCTCTTCCAATAGAGCTCTGCTTCACTTTCTCCGGCTAAGGGTATGTATATTCTCAATTAGGGTTTCAAGCAACACCTCCAAACTCACGTCACGTTGATTGAATTGTATTGTGTCCCCAATTTCGTCTCGGTTAGAGATATCAACTAGGGTTTATGTTCTTTTGATTCTGTTATAAACAAAATTTAGAACGCTGTTGATGAATTTGTTCTTTAAGTATCTTTCGCTGATTTCTTGTAAATTCTAGGGGAATTTGATGAATGTTATTATGTCTCCCTTTGTAGGTTTTCGTTGATCAGTCGTATCGAGATGGTGTTATCGACGAGCAAGACTAGCACCTTTCACAACAATGTCATCGATGACGTTATCAGCAAGGTTCGATGCGATCTAGTCTACAGTGGAGAACTTGATGAGAGTGTTCTTAGCCAGATTCAGTCGGTTAGTTGGAAACTTCATTGTTTCCTTTGTAAGTTAGGGTTCTTTTAGGAGGAGTTTGGGGATTTTCGAAAACTGAGTTAAAAACTTATGTTTACAGAAGTGGAAAACGAAGATGATACAAGCCGGTGTCATAACCGGTACGGTAGAGAGTTCTTCTGCTTCGATGATCTCGCTTGTGAGTTCTTTCGTTTTGTTTACGTAATTGATTCACTTCTTGTCATCTCTTGATTTGAAGTTAATTTGGTTTTGAAATCGCAGACGTCTCTTCAGACGCCGGATCCAAATCTCACTCTACCTGAGATTGATGCTCAAATTCTAGGGTCGAATCCATCCATGGTGAGGTTCTTTTTGTGAAGTTACAATGGGAGATAAGCATTACTGAAATTGAAAGTGTTTTCAGGAGCTTGTGATGTCCACAAAGACAGAGCCTGAAGGATATTATATTCCCCAACAAGATGGAGCCAGAGATGAAGATATTGTCACAGCGCCTATCACTTATGCTCCTAATGGTAATTTTCAGATTGGAGTTAAAGTGCTATCGTTTCACTTGATATGTTCTTGGTTTCTCACTTGTGTAAGTGATGGAGATGTAGATGAGAATGACGAGCTTTTGAACGAGGATGATGATGATGAGGAAGATGCTATTGATGATGATGATATGAACATTTCACATTTGGTCATGTGTCAATTTGATAAGGTAATATGACTTTAGTTTTTTTCATTGGTACATATTTTAAGACTTAAAACTTATACTTCAACTACGTGCAAATGTTGCAGGTGAAGCGTAGCAAGAACAAGTGGGACTGCAAACTCAAATCAGGCGTAATGCAAGTAAACGGCAAAAATGTTATTTTCTCAGAGGTTAGACAAACTTCTTTACAACGAAGATATTTTCAACAAAAAGTGTTTAGATTTCACTTTGGCTCACACATCCTCTTATTGCTTCTGCAGGCCACAGGAGATTTCAACTTCTAGAGATGTGTACGTTCTGCATTTGCAGAACATATTTTGGATTTGCAAGGGATTCATTCAATAGAATTTGCGAAATTTGACTATTAATGATCTATCCAAAAACATGAATATCTCTGTCTCAAACTCTAAAAACTCAACAAAAGTATAAAGAAAGGGTTTTCAACTTTCAAGACAAAAAAAAAGTATAGTATAATCCGAATCGAAAAATTTGAATTCTTATGCAGCACCAGCATTCTTGCCCTTCTTCTTTTGAAGTTTCTTCATGTAGAATTCGAGCTCTTTTCCTTCCAATATATACCTGTTTCAAATGACACCAAGATCAGTCTCTAACCTGAGAACACTGAATTAAGATGTGATGATTTCAATCCAAAATCTTTTGTTTTTTACCCATCAGCACGGCCACATTGCCCGGGTCTTGATGCGATGCATGCAAGCAACCTTCCACCGCTAAACTGCTCTTCAAGGTGCGAGTCAAGTACCCTGCCTTCTTTTCGTACCTCCAGCTTCCTTTGAACATGATTGCTTTTTTTCACTTCCTCAGTGGTTACCGCATTTCCTTCCTAAGATTACAGACAACAATCAAATCAGAACCGGTTTATGCAGAAAAGAACCGGTTTATGCAGAAAAGAACAGTCAACACCAAGTGGTCATCAAAGGACCAAACAAACCTCTCCTTCTTTCTTGATTGCAGCAGCTTTCTTCTTACGACCAATATCAACTCCATAGTGTTGGAGATACCATTGCTTGAATGGAGCAGCATCAACTTGAACAATTGCACTCTTCACAAGAGTTTGTGTACGAACAAGCTCATTGTTTGATGCATTGTAAGCCACATCCAAGATCCTAGTCTTGCGGGTCACAGCTTCACTTCCCCATGAGTAGTTTCCTGTATCAAGCCTCAAAGCTCGCCACTTTACATTGCCACCTCGCACACGGATCCTCCTCACTGTCTTGTTACTTGATAGCTTAGTGTTAGCTGGTTGCCTTCCAAGCTCATACCTTAAAACAGATCAGCCAAAGTTAGTTTATATGGTCAATTTTGCTTCAATCAAAAAAGTTCTACCAAGAAGGATTGTGTTTCGAGAATGTAGACACAACCAAAATCAAAGAACACGACAAGCTCATGCTTCATTATGATTCCAATCTAATCTCTGTTTCAGCGGGAAATGATCAAAACTGAAGCAGGGGAAGATAAAAAAGCTTACTTTCTCTTCTTCCTCCACTTCTTTTGCTTACCACCAGTGGCACGTCTCTTGTGAATTGAATCACGAGAGATACCTGCAAACGCAGAATCAACAATGCATCAATACACCACCATGGAAGATGAATTTTTGACATTGATACTATAAATCTTCGTTAGCAACGGAACGAGAAAGAAGCGGAATATGAGAAAGTACCCATTTTTTCAAAAGCGTTGGTTCAAGCCTTTTGGTTCTTACGAGCTTCAGAGGTTTAAGAATGGCGGAAGAGAAGATGAAATCGCTATAAATAGTTTACTCGACCAATCACAAACAAAACCCTATAATGTCAATTTACGATCTTGTCCTTACTTCAAATACAACCACACAAAAAAGAATCGATTTTTAAAAATATTAATTTTAAGAATCAGATTCTCAAGGATGAGAGAGTTTAGGGACCAAAATTAGCGGGAGATTCTTCAGTTGTCTCCACTCCGTCAATCCGATCATGGCTTTCGCTGTCTCGGTTCAGTCACATTTCGCAACCAGACCATTAAAAAGAGACCAGTTCAAGAACCCTTCTCCTCGTAGTTTCTGCTCGTGTTTTAAATCAAGGCCTGACTCATCTTACATTCGTTTAAAGGAACGTACTTGCTTATTTTCCAAGCCGGGTTTAGTTACTAGATACAGAAAAAGTTTCCAGGTGAGGGTGAAGTTTCCGGATTTTGATTTTTTCTGATTCTTTCAAAATGTTTAATTTGCTTTTCCGGTTTGGTTCATGGTTAAGCTCGGAGCTGGAACTGGAGGAGAGTTCACCGACAGTGGAGAAGTAGCTGATTCGATTTCTTCTGATGCACCAGAATCATTTTCTTGGTCTTCTGTGATACTCCCGTGCGTATTGATCCGTCTTGTTGTTTCAATTTACGAAACTAACTTGTCAATTCTTGTGTGGGTTTGGTTTGAGCAATAAAATGTGTTATATGGCGAATATTAGGTTTGTATTCCCGGCTTTGGGAGGACTTTTGTTCGGGTATGACATTGGGGCTACCTCTGGTGCTACTCTCTCACTTCAGGTTACCTAAATTCTCTACTTTTATATATTACATTGTTAGCTTCCAAACCTAACATCATATCCTGTCTCATATGGTCTTGAACAGTCACCTGCGCTTAGTGGAACTACATGGTTTAACTTATCACCTGTTCAACTGGGACTTGTGGTATGTTTTCTTTGGAGATCATTTTCTATATATAAGCGGTAGAGTTAGCAGAAGATGATAAGTTTTTACTTCATTTTTATTGTTTAGGTTAGCGGATCCTTATATGGAGCCCTTATTGGTTCAATTTCTGTCTATGGCATTGCTGATTTCCTTGGTAAGTCTTTGTTTTTTTGTCTACTTCTCGTTCTTCTTAACTGGTTGCAAACTTGTAAGTATCTCATTCCGGTTTTTCTTCACTTATTTAATGAAGGAAGAAGGCGGGAACTTATTATAGCTTCTGTTCTCTATCTCCTTGGGTCTCTGATTACTGGCTTTGCCCCTGATCTTAATGTTCTCTTAGTTGGAAGGCTTCTCTATGGCCTCGGTATTGGTTTGGTGAGCTCTGGAAACCCTGAATCTTTATTATCATTTCTTTGTCCCATTCGTTGTCGATTGTTGTTTTGTGTTTAATGTAAATTGGTTCAGGCAATGCATGGGGCTCCGCTCTATATTGCTGAGACATGCCCATCTCAAATCCGAGGAACTCTAATATCTCTGAAGGAACTCTTCATTGTATTGGGAATTCTGGTAAATGATGTTCTCTTCCATGTATGGTTTCCATGTATTCGTTTACTGAGTAATCTTGATTTCCTTCTTGTGCAGTTGGGTTTTTCTGTTGGAAGCTTCCAGATTGATGTAGTTGGAGGGTGGCGATACATGTATGGATTCGGTACACCTGTTGCTTTGCTGATGGGACTAGGCATGTGGAGTCTCCCTCCGTCTCCTCGCTGGTTGCTTCTTAGAGCTGTCCAAGGTAAAGGACGTTTACAAGAATACAAAGAGCAGGCCATGCTTGCCCTCAGCAAATTACGTGGCAGACATCCAGGTGATAAAATATCGGAGAAGTTAGTAGATGATGCCTTATTATCTGTGAAAACGGCCTATGAAGATGAGAAATCTGGGGGAAACTTCCTGGAAGTATTTCAAGGGCCTAATTTGAAAGCTTTGACAATTGGTGGAGGTTTAGTCCTTTTCCAGCAGGTGATTCTTCTTCATTTTTGGCCTTTGGATGGCTGTGAGAGTTCCCTTTTTCATTTAAATTTATACTCTGTATCATCGTAACAGATAACTGGACAGCCAAGTGTTCTTTATTATGCGGGTTCGATTCTTCAGGTATGCTTGCCTTAACCTTGAAATGAATGAGATTACCTGCTGATTTATAGTGTCCTTAGTCGGATATCTAATGATACTTTGCTCACTTATCTATTCAAAGACTGCTGGATTCTCTGCTGCTGCTGATGCAACCCGAGTCTCTGTTATTATTGGTGTTTTCAAGGTGCTCTTTTTTTTTGTTGTATTTTTGCTGTGTAAATATCTATATTTGTTAACATGCTTCCAGTGATTCATACTGACCACTTCAATTGATAACGCTCTTACAGTTACTGATGACATGGGTAGCTGTTGCGAAAGTTGATGATCTCGGCAGACGACCTTTACTGATTGGAGGTGTCAGCGGCATTGTATGAATCCATTTTTAGGTCTATATCTTCTGTTTCTTTTTTTCCTCTCTTATATTTTTTCCAAATTCCAGGCATTGTCCTTGTTTCTACTGTCAGCATACTACAAGTTTCTTGGAGGCTTTCCCCTTGTAGCCGTTGGAGCACTGCTTCTCTATGTTGGTTGTTACCAGGTTTGTACTGTAGTTCATTGTTCTCTGTGGCTACATAGTTTGGTCTTAAGCATATTTGAGAAAACTGGAAATTTAGGCTATACTAAAGTGTAAAGTCTCAGCAATATTCACTAAAAAAGTTTGATTTTCCTCACTGTCTGTTTTGTCCTGCGAACCAGATCTCATTTGGACCTATCAGCTGGCTAATGGTGTCAGAGATTTTCCCGCTTCGCACAAGAGGAAGAGGGATCAGTCTTGCAGTTCTTACAAACTTTGGCTCCAATGCTATTGTGACCTTTGCATTCTCACCCTTAAAGGTATCTTTTCTGTTCCTGCTGGTCGAAGTTCCTCTGCAGTTATTTAATAACTCTAAGACATCAACACAACCATTCTCTGCAGGAATTGCTTGGAGCCGAAAATCTTTTCCTTCTCTTTGGGGCCATAGCACTGGTATCACTGTTGTTTGTAATACTAGTTGTTCCGGAGACCAAGGGTCTTAGCTTGGAAGAAATTGAATCAAAAATCTTGAAGTGAAATGTTGAATTTTTAGTGTTGGTGACATATATGTATTGGTTTTAGCTATACTCTTTGTAACATAATGATAATATATTTCTGCTCTATTGGAAATAAAAGCCTTGTCATGCTTAATTGAGTAGCAAGTTGGATAATTTTGGTTTGGGATGGAAATGGAAGATACCTGCAATGGCATGTAAATTTTTCTAAAGGTTAAGTTGGTATTTCCCTTTCTCTGTACTACATGACTCCATTGATGGTCTATTTCCTTGAATTAAAGAAAATTGATAAAACATTTCCATGTTCAGATTAAGGTTTTGGACAAGTTTATAAGGACCAAGCAAAAGCACAAGGAATCACATACGTTCTGCTCTTCAACCTGTGTAAGTAAACTTCACTGTCCATCTCTCCCAATTTTCCACAAAAAGTGTAGCTATACTGGGGAAAACAAACAAAAGCACTCTGACAGTATTCGTGGACCCAGAGTGCTTCCACAATTTGCAAACAACAACACATCATTCACATCAAAAGGTACAACCTTGTAGAAAAAAATACTTTCAAATACAACCATTCACATTAATAGAGAAAATGTTGTAGCAAAAAAAAAAAAACTTTCTTGTCTGCTTAGCAGCCTGTAATGCATGCTTTAGCGACCGCCAAATAGGACTGTAACATCTTCAAATGAGAAATTAGCCGATGAGGAGGTGGTTGTCAGCTGTGTTACTTTTTCGTGGCTTATATTGGGAATACCAAATCCAGCAGTATCAAATGATATATCTGGAACACTTACATTTCCTTCCAGATACTGTAATATCTGTCTCATACTGGGTCTGTTTTCTGGGTTACTCTGTGAACAGAGCATGCCTAGCTTCAAAATCAGCTTGGCCTCCTCGGCTTTAAAGTCTCCTTCTAGTTTACTGTCCACAGTATCCATTAAAGTATCTCTGCTTCCACAACTAGCAACCCACTTATGTAAAATCATCTGCTCAAGTGGTCTTTCAGGGTCTACCGGCCTCCTCCCACAAACCACCTCAAGCATGAAAGCTCCAAATGCATAGACATCGGTCCAAGTAGTGGCCACTCCCATAGCAGTTAGCTCTGGTGCCATGTAGCCAATGGTTCCTACCACTCGTGTGGCTTCTAGATTCTCACCACGATCATGAAATCGAGCCAGCCCAAAATCTCCTAACCTTCCATTTAGATCAGCATCTAAAAGAACGTTGCTGGCTTTTATATCTCTATGTAGTACAACTTGTTCCCATTCTTCATGCAGATACAAAAGGGCAGATGCTACTCCTTTAATTATATTTAATCTCTGAGACCAAGTGAGGTCTTTCAGCTTGTTTTTATTGAACAAGTAGTCATCAAGGCTGCCATTTGGCATGTAATCATAGACCAAAAGCAATTCACCTTTTCTTCTGCAGTAACCAAGGAGCTGAACCAAGTTCTTGTGCCTTAGCCTTCCCATACTAGCTATCTCTGCGACATACTGTTTCATCCCTTGTTCTGCATCATGGTAAACTCTCTTAACCGCGATTTGTGTACCAGAGGGAAGTTCTCCTTTATAAACTTTTCCAAAACCTCCTGCTCCAAGTAGCTGATTCTCCTTGAAACCTTTGGTTGCCTTGTAGAGCTTTTTAAAGGAGTACCTTTGGGGGATATATTCCTGTTCCCACTGTTCGAGCACCTCCGCGTACTTCTTCTTCTTGTAAAAATAGACAATTCCTCCCAGTATCATCAGAAAAGCAATTGTTGGTATAGTAGCGCTTAGAATCAGTTTATAATGATTTGTGTCTTTAGGGGGAGAGGATGGTGGTGGTGGTGAAGACGGTAGTGGTAGCAGATTAGGGGGATCAGAAATCTTTGAAATGTCAAGGCTTTCTGCTTTTCCGCCTTTTTTGAAACTCCATGCAAGGATATATTGGTCACTTTTGACTGTGCCTGTGGATCCAGAGAAACCTACAAACATTGTCTCATTGAAAATTTCTGAAATATTGATGGATCTTGACAAGAGAGGTACACTTGGTTTGATGGTTCTTGAAAAGAGAGGCGAAACCGGCTTTGGAATTGGAACTGGAGCTAACGTTACAGTTAGTAGTTTCTCTATTCCATCATAATCTATCCAGATTAGAATACTCTTTCCACTGGCAAGCAGCAATCTTTTGTTCTTTCTCTCTGTATCATCAAAGTAACTAGCATTGGCATATTCAACCGAGACTATACTGTTAACATCAATCCCCACATGGTTACTGCTATGGTCAAATGCTTCAGAGCTGTCATTAGTGTCAAGTTCTATAGCGAGGATGTGGTTTTCAGTTTTGTTATCGTTTGTTTTATTGAAAAGCCCTAGATCAGAAGTTGCAGCGCCGGCATACCTGAGGTCTATGGTAGGAGATACGACAAAAGCCATTCCTTGGCCGTGGCCAGAGCTTTGCAATGGAAGGATTGCGAAGACAAACTCTGTTGAAAAGGATAATGAACTGGAAGATGATGTTGTGAAGCTCATGGGGATTTTGTGGAAAGCATGACCGGTGCTCTTGGTTGTATTATTTGTAATTTGCAATCGGCCATCGTTGATAGTTGCCATTCCATCACAATGTAAATCTGCTTTACTGAAGTCATAGTGCACAAATTGATCACCGTCTTGAGCTAACACCAAAGACATCACATGGACAACTATCCATAAACTCAGTGATCCTAGAACTCCAGCCATCTGGAACAACAATGATGTTCTCTCCCACCTTAGCTCGTGAATCTCAGATTTTTCTGCACTTTCTCTTTTCGTTAGAGTTGTGTTCTCTAACTAGCTTGCAGACAAGGTCAGCAGACTCATCACCTAGTTTTGATTAGTTAGAATATTTTGCAACCAACTGCAAAAAAAACCCTGAGTTGACCTTTACATGGAGGACACTATCAAAAGAAAAGGTAAAGAAAGTTATATTCTTTTGAATTGGTTATAGATTCTGCATATGCCATCAATAGATGATTGTTTTACCTTAGTGTGGGTCTGCTCCTTTATTTTATTTTTGATGTTTTTATCCTGAAGATCAGTTACAGCTACAACGCCCTGTGCCTTTACTATTCAGTATCATTGCTTGTTGCTTTCTACTTGCTGAGCTACGGCTACACGGTAACACGAGACAGAAAGTTTCATCTATGATCTGACTTGTTTTTAACCACAATGTGACCTGAATGAGTATTTACTATGTCTCTGGCATTAGAAGTAATTAAAACTGCACTATTGACTTAAGACTAAGGGTGTTGTTAAAGATGTTTTAACCAGTCTGGGCCATATTTTTTACACTGGATATTCTTTTTTAACCTTGGATAACCTTCATTATGTAGGCAGCCTTTTATATATGTCCTACAGTAGGCTACATACCTTTTATTCTCAGCATTGGGGTAGTAGTGGGTTGAACCACTTCTTGGAAAAAATGTTCTAAGAAAGTGCTACTTGATTCTTGTTTACAAATTCCTTTGGTTTTCTCAACGTGATGACACTATTTTAATTATTTTTATATATGAGTAAATTCTGAATCAGCTTGTTTCTCTTTCTTCTTTGTTTAAGTTGACAAGTCTCCTGCAAATGACAATGGAGCACTCTGACCTGTTCTACTCAGAAATTGCTTCTCTTGGACACATTAGAGAATATATTTTGACTTGGCACGAAAATCAGAGATTCAAAAAAGGAAGCTAGCTGAATAAAAATGACAAGAAGACCGACCACAAGAAAGAGTTTTGACGTTAGGATATTTGGACCCAGTTAGCTCAGTGGTTCAGTCCCATACTCCTTTACATGAGTGTTATAAGACTCTTATGTGGTCCTGGCCGAAAAAGGGAGACCATTTATTGTTATTGAGTTGTTAAGTGAATTGGTAAATCAGTAGATGCATGTCTTTTTAATAGATACACAGTAAGGTGCGGTGAAGAGACTGTAATGAAATGTTCAAAATTATAGCATTCTTCCACTGATTTCTCAGGTAACTAGGTTTATGACAATGGTTCTAGATGCAGTTTTTTTCTTTGTCCCAGAAGTCTCTGGAGGCTTCAGTTTCTTCCAAGATAGGTATGTTCTCTGGCCTCTACTGCAAACAGAGTATCCCAAGCTTCAGTATCATTTCCATGGACAAAGTCTCCTTTCAATCTAATATTGACACAGCAAACCGCAACTCCTTTATGATGTGAAACTTTAACGACCAAATGAAGTTAGGTTCTCTTGATTAAACAAGAAGTCGTTGAGGTTCATATGGCATCAAGGGAATATAAAGAAATGATGTTACTGTTTTAGTCTTTTCCCTGAAATTATATACAAAAGAAAGTAGCTGTACCGAGGCAATAGATTTGCAAACAACACATCATAAATACAATCATTCAAATTAAAAACACACATAATTGTAGTAGAAATGTACTTTCTTGAAGTTAAAGCTGCTTGTGATGCATGCTTTAGCGACCACCAAATAGGACTGTAACGTCCTCAAATGAGAAATTAGCTGATGAAGAGGTGGTCGTCATTTGTGTTACTGTTTCATGGCTTATATTAGGTATACCAAGTGCCACCTTATCAAATGATATACCTGGAACACTTACATTTCCTTCCAGATACTGTAATATCTGCCTCATACTGGGTCTGTGTTCTGGGTTACTCTGTGAACAGAGCATGCCTAGCTTCAGAAGCAGCTTGGCCTCCCCAGCATCATAGTCTATTAGTTTGCTGTCAACAGTATCAGTTAAAGCATCTCTTCTCCCGCAACTCGCAACCCACTTAACCAAAATCACTTGCTCGCGTGGTGCATCAGGGTCTACCGGTCTCCTTCCGCATACAACTTCAAGGATGAAAGCTCCAAAAGCATAGACATCGGTCCAAGTAGTGGTTACTCCCATTGCAGTTAGCTCTGGTGCCATGTAGCCAATGGTTCCTACCACTCGTGTGGCTTCAAGATTCACACCACGATCATGGAATCTTGCAAGCCCGAAATCCCCCAACCTTCCATTTAGGTCCGCATCTAAAAGAATGTTGCTAGCTTTTATATCTCTATGTAACACAACTTGTTCCCACTCTTCATGTAGATACAGAAGAGCAGATGCGACTCCCTTGATTATATTCAATCTCTGAGACCAAGTGAGGTCTTTCAACTTGTTTGTATTGAACAAGTAGTCATCAAGGCTTCCATTTGGCATGTAATCATAGACCAAAAGCAATTCACCTTTCCTTCTGCAGTAACCAAGGAGCTGCACCAAGTTCTTGTGCCTTAGCCTTCCCATACTAGCGATCTCTGCAACATACTGTTTCATTCCTTGTTCTGCATCATGGTAGACTCTCTTAACCGCGATTTCTGTACCAGAGGGAAGTATTCCTTTATAGACTTTTCCAAAACCTCCTGCTCCAAGTAGCTGATTCTCCCTGAAACCTTTTGTTGCTTTGTAAAGGATCCTAAAGGAGTACCTTTGGGGACTATATTCCTTCTCCCATTGTTCAACAACCTCCTCGTACTTCTTTTTCTTGTAAAGACAAACAATCCCTCCCAGAATTATTATTATAAAAGCAACTGTTAGTATACTAATGCCTAGAACCACTCCAACTGAAAACTTACTACCCCCTGATGATGGTGGAGAAGGTGGCGGTGGAGAGGGTGGCGGTGGAGAGGATGGTGGTGGAGAGGGTGGTGGTGGAGGGGATGGTGGATTTGAAATTCTTGAAATGTCAAGGCTTTTCGCTTTTCCGCCTTTACTGAAACTCCATCCGAGGATATACTGGTCACTTTTGACTGAGCCTGTAGAACCAGAGAAACCTACAAACATCGTCTCATTGAAAATATCTGAAAGATTGACGGATCTTGACAAGAGAGGCACACTTGGTTTGATGGAACTTGACAAGAAAGGAGAATCAGGATTCTTTGGTACTGGAGCTAACGTTACATTTAGTAGTTTCTCTATTCCATCATAATCTATCCAGATCAGAATATTTTCTCCACTAGCAAGCAGCAGGCTTTTGTTCTGTCTCTCTGTATCATCAAAGTAGCTAGCATTGGCATGTGCGACCGAGACTATACTGTTAATATCAATCCCAACATGGTTATTGTTTTCGTCATCTGCTTCAGGGTTTTTGTTAGTGTCAAGTTCTACAGCCAGGATATGGTTCTCAGTACTGTTATAATTTGTTATATTGAAAACTCCTAAATATGTGGTTGCATCACCCCTAGACGTGAGGTCCATGGAAGGAGATACCACAAAAGCCATACCGTGACCGTAGGGAGGGGAGCTTTGCCGTGGAAAGATTGCAAAGACAAATTCTGTTGAAAAGGAAAATGAACTGGAAGACGACGCTGTGAACTTCATGGGAATTTTGTAGAAAGCATGACCGGTGCTCGTGTCTGTATTATTTGTTAGATGCAATGGACCCTCGTTGGTATTAGCCATCCCATCAAGGTGCAGGTCTGCTTTACTGAAGTCATAGTACAGAAATTGATCTCCGTCTTGCGCTAACACCAAAGGTATCACATGGATACAAATTATTATCCAAAAACCCGTTGATCCTAGAACTCTAGCCATCTGGAACAACAATGATCTTCTCTCCCGCCTTAGCTTGTTAATCTCAGATTCTTCTGCACTTTTTCTTTTTTCCACTGACTGCAGAAAACACTGAGTTGATCTTTACATGTTGGACACTATCAAAGAAAAGCCAAGAAAGGTTCTTTCCTTTTGAATGGGCCAATAGATCATTATATGTTCTTAAAGAAAATGTTTCTTAAGTTTGACCAAAAAAAAAGAATATGCTTCTTACAAGTTGTGTGGGTTAATTACTTTGGTAGTCTTTTCCTCAAGACAAGTCATGGGTACAATGTTCTGTGCTTTTATTGTTCTGCATATTTGCTTGTCACTTTCTAGCTGTTTTTAATATACATGAGACAGAAGGTTTCAACTGTGATCTGAATTGTTTTGAGCTGAATGAGTATGTACCAATCTTCGTGGCAAGATATAGTAATTAAATCTTCATTATTTACTTTAAAACTAAGTTGAGTATATATAGATATTTATGACAAAGCATGGTTAGAATGAGGTTTTAACTAGTCAGGGTCATATGTTTGCAGTTTGGATATTCTATGTTAAACTAGGTTATCCTACATACGTGCACATATCTATTATTCTCAGCATTTGGATAGTAGTTTGAACAGGTTATTAGAAAACATATTCTAAATCAAGAAATGCTAGTTTCATGTAGTTTAACTTCTTTGACTTGCTCAATGATGATGGCTCTGTTTTAAATTATGTATATATGTGAGTAAATTTTGAATCAGTTTGCTTCTCTTTCTTATTTTGTCTAAGGTTGAAGTCTCCTGCAGATGACAATGGAGCTTCTATGACCTACTTACATTGGATAAGATTGGCACAAAAAGCATAGATTTTCAACGGAAGCAAGCAGAAGAAATGTCTCAACGTTCTTTTCCCTCATTAAAAATTGACAAGAGTATAAACCACAAGACACAGTTTTGAGTCTTTTGACTTTTGAACATATCTGAATATTATAATATACGTATTGGATTGTGATCCAATGACTTATTTTCTTAAGATGAATGCAGGCTGAAATATAATAACGATTGTTGGAGTTCTAATATCGCAGTAGTTCTCCGCACATTCCTCATAGCTAAAGGATTAAGGACTGACTTATATTAAAAAAAAGGAAGACAGTTTAGTGCTATTTATACTGAGCAACAAAATGACAAATGAGATGGTCCATGGAACTTTTCTATCAACAATACTGACAAGAAAGAATGCTATATGAGAATCTAGGACAACTCTAGTTGTAAAAATTACAAGTGACTTGTGTGGGGATGAGTTGCGGTTTGAGTAGGTAAAACCAGTAAATGCTTACCTTTCAATGGTGATACACACAGTTTTAAGGTAGGTACAAAAGGGGATAAATTCAGAAAAAAAAATGTTTGAAATCATAGCTTCAGTGAGAAGAAAAAGAGAAGTGCTTGCAGAGCAAAGAGCGAGAGAAAAGAAGAAGTCTTCAACGGAGGAAAAAGAAAGGAGATGTCAACGACAAAAAAGTCAAAGAGGGGTTTGTCGTGACTTAATTAGAAAGAATAAAAGAAAGAAGGCCATAATTGGGCTTGAGCTAAGCCCACATAATAGTTTGGTTTTTGGTGGCTTAGAGTTGGATCCAATGAGAAGAAGAGGAAGCAAGAGATCTAACGACAGGACAAGACAAGCTATATTCGTATTGTTTTCTAGTAATTTCTGATAAGTTTTACTTAGGTACTGATATTTATCATATTTGCCGAATGGACATTCTGCGACAAGCTTAAGTGACCCTTTGGATGGTGGTATCTTTTCCTTTACATTGCGCTTTTTAACCCATCTCACTTTAAATGTTGAGTGGGAGAAAAATAAAGTGCAAAAAATTATAGTACAAACTTATAAAACAAAACTGTAATTTACATACATGTTTCAAAGTTAGATATCTACTGAATGTTAGATACTTAATATTCGTGCTGACTGACATGTGACATTCTTTTCTTAGCTTAAGTTAGTGTTTTACTTTTGTTTTTTGACATTATTATTTGGGTGAAAATTCGGACCCATATCACAATCCTTATTATATAGGGTGTAGCAATTTATTAGGATCAAATTCTAAAAAGAAAAAAACCATAGAGATTAATGTTTTACTTTTTCTAATAATTTTTTTGTAGTTTACAATATGGATCAATTTTTTTTTTTTTGAAAAGCACAATATGGATCAATTGCTCAAGAGAAAACTATATATAGCTTCAATACGTTGCGTACTTTTTTCTTTTCTTTTACATCAATTATAAATAAATTTTAACTAGAATTTATACATGATCTTAGATAACTTGATTATATTTCAGTTTTTGTGTGAAATGATGATAATATATATCCGTTTTGAAAACCATTTACTACGGTTTGTATTGGTCGGTGAATTGGGTTTAATGAGATCTCTACTGCTTGGTTCATGACTTTTATTCTAAATTAGTGTGTTTGGTTGGACTGCTTGTAAACATTTCTGCAATTAAGAAAATTTGTTATCAAAAATAGAAGGGATGATGAGTTTTTGAAATTCTTTTTCTTCTCTTCCTTCTTTAAATATAGTAGTGGACTGATCTGCTACTATTTTAATTATTATGAATAGTTTGCTACCTCAGACCCAATACGCAATTGATGAAGTTAATTCACTACTTTAAGGTTTTTTTTATGTAACTATTAAGCCTAGTTTTTTTGTAGAGTAACAAATAATAACCTAATTCCTCGTCGGTGGATGGAGAATAATAGTTCTTAGTTGCTAACTAAATGTAAAAAGCTATTCCACTTTTTTTTTTCTTTTTTTTTATTATTATCTCGATTTTACTTTAGTTCATCTTTTGTTAGCTGCTTTGTTTTGCTTATGATGAATATCCACTAATAATAAAGGACTTTCGTCGTTCTTGAGTGTTCTTGAGTGGTGTCCCCAGGAATGGTGATTTCATCTTATTCGAAAAGTATATAGCTACATGTCAATCTATCATCTACTATGACAACAAAATTTTCAACCGAGCACTCGAAACAAAAATAGCATTTTTTACAAAATACAAAAGCTGTGTTTTATAAGAGAATTCTTATTGTAATACCACAAATTTGACAAGTACTCAAGAGATTACAAGATTTTAACATAATTTCCCATACAAATAACACATAACTATTGTACTATGAGATGTCTCGTTATCATCTCGACATCTCATATTCGAATAGTTACTCAACGTATATTGTTATCGGTCAACTACAAATGTTTAGAGAAATAGTCAATCTTGTTCCCGAATTCAAATTTTCACGGGGAAAAAAATGACTTATGTGACTATTTATGTCTATCCAAATATGACGGACCGAAAGCGAATATTTGATTTAGAAAATGAATTGACAACTAAAATACATTTTTCGTTCTTGTGATAACGTAAACCTGTTTTTGTAGAAAATTAATTTTGAAAAAATTAGTGACAGAAAGTCTCCATGTTTTAATCATACGCCGTACTTTATAATTATACTCATCTCCATTGCTAATAAGTACACTACAATAAATCGTCCACGTAAGGTGGTTAGACATACTTTATTAGATTTTTATATACCAAATTAATACAACTACGTTACATTACAGAAGTGATATTATAAGCTTTCTTGGAAACTACAGTCTCTGATCTTGAGCTGCGACAGTGGACCCATAATAATCTATGAAAATCAATCCCACGATCGACCCACCAACAAAGGACTTTATATTAATCTATACACACACAAATGGAGTATCATATAGTTTTTCTTACCAAACAAAATTAGGGTAAAAGAAAACTGACCACACGATTGCATTTATTTTTGGTGCAGCTCGTATATCAGATATATCTAGAACCAGAGAATATACTGTACATTGTTATATTATATACGGAACTATTTTTCTATAGATAGTCGTCATGTTTAAGCACATTATCCGATTCAAACACTCGCAAGAATCACTTTCGATAGCCATAGTTTACTTTTGTTAAATAAATAATATTATTGTTCAATAACGAGTCCACTAATTAATACTAGTATGCAAGCATCTTTCCTTATAAAATTATGTTGTACTGAATACAATTAGCAAGTTAATTGATGTAGATATTATAACAGACATAGTATCGACAATATTTTGTGAAACTTATATAGCAAGTGATTTTCAAATTATTCGAGTGATTTAAAATAAAAGAAATTAGATAACCTTAAAAAAAAAACCCATCATATAAAGTGAAAAAATGTGATATGAATCATGTGATTTTTTCTGATGTTAATAATGTGATTAAATGATTGTCTTACTTAAAATTTTATATTTTATATATTTTTTAAAGTAGTCATTATGAATTATGAAAAGAGAAGTACTATTAATTTTTGTGTTGACATTATAATTTTTATACTGTATCTAATAACTGTTTATCTTTAAGAAAAGTCTGATTAAAATTTTGTCAGTTTATGGTAAACTTTTGCTAATAAGCACACGTAAACATGTGCATATACACGTGGGGACCACCTGACATAAAACCATTCCCGCGCCTCCTTCGATGACGATATGATCTTAACCGCACGATTCACCCTTCCTTTCATTATCTACCGTTGGATCATCTTCTCTCCCAGTCACACTCTCTCTTTTATTTCTCTCTCTAGCTTTTATGTGAATCGATCACTTCTCTCTGTTTTTCGGATCTTCACTTTGCTGATTCACTCTTCATTTTTTGCACTCTCTCTTGCTCTGTGTATCTTCGTTTTCTCCTTCACCGAGCTGCGTCGGTTCTGCATTTTCTCTTCGTTGTTTGAGGTAATTTCCCTACGATTTATCGGTTGGATTTTCTCGGGAAAGTTTGTTCGGTTCGATTTGGTGGAAACGTTGCCGTTTTGCTAAGCTAAGAAACCACATCAGTGCCGTTCTTATAGGTTTATATGCTTTCGTTTTGCTTATATTTGAAGAATCTGATTATAAACTAGGGAAATTTCTGTTTCGATTTCGATTCAAATCGGAGCTTCATCATTTTTTATTTGTTGATTTTGGGAAGAATTTCTTAGCAATTTGTGTATATACCGTCTTGTCTTTCTGCTCAGAGCTTACGATTCTGGTTAATTTCGAAATTTCGATCTCTCCAATTTTTCGGATCCGTCAAAATTTTGAATCAAATCTGAAATTTCTTTTGTCGTTTCGCTCAGTGTTTGTATGAGAGTTTCTCATAAATGCACGGACGCATCGTTCAGCTGTTTCTTCGGGTCCATCATTAGATTGATGTTTATATTTTTAGCATTATCGAAAGTTCTTTCATATAATCATTACTATCTATCTTCCTGCATTTCTTTCTGCGTCCATNCCCTTTTTTTTTTTTTTTTTTTTTGTAATTTTCTTTGATCTTTGATTCTGTGAGACCTATCAGAAAATGCTTTCAACGTACTTTTCTGCTACGGTTGGTTATAGCAATTAGCTAACGAAATTTACATTTTGATGTGATTTATTTTGGTGTTTGTTCAATTTTTCATAATCCAGGAAAGTCATATAAGTGAGGGATTGAATGTGAATTCCAGTGGTTCTGTGACTCGCTACTACTACAATCTATGGAGAAGAGTTTTTCTGGTACTACATCTTTTAAACCTTTGCAAACTCGAGCTGGTGATGACCATGAGCTTGTCAAGTATATGTCGAAGCTACCTGTTTTCTTGGAGAGAGCTGAAACCACTCCTCGGGAAAAGCTCTTGAGTGTTGGTGTTCTTGATCGGAGCCGTTTGGAGAAGTGGCAGCATAGTCATAACAGGGTTCCATTGAAGACTAGATTCCCTACGGTTTCCCAAGAAGATGCTTCATTGGCTCTGCCTAGAGACGAGTCATCTGCTGGTCCGAGCAAAGTGCATGACCGTAGTTTGGATTGTCGAGTGAAACATCGTAGCTCACGCCATTCTAATGTATTGTCAACTTCTGTTGAAGAAACTGTAAAAGAAAATCAAGAAGTTAGATGTAACCGGAAAAAGAAACACAAAGATCGTAGATGTTCCAGCATAACAGATGAGCAGCTTGGTCCAAACACTGATGCACAAGAATTAGATGGATGTAAGAAGAAGGATCAGAAAGGGAAGATCTTCCCAAAAGATGGAAATTTGTCACATGGATTGAATCCAGAGGCTGGCTTGAACATGGAGGTAAAATCAAAAGCTGATAGCCATAGACGTAGGAAGAGGGAAAAGAACTTGCACGAAAAAAACCAAAATGGTCATGATGGACAACTTGGTCAAAAACAGCAGGGTGAGGCTAAAACCTGCAAGAGGAGTTCGACTAGAAAAGTCCGGGTTGTTCATGGTGTTGAAGTAGATACATGTATTCAACATTCTTGCCCCTTGCCATGTAAAGCTGATGGCTGCTTGGCAAATAGTACAATTGGCTCCACTGATGCGGACGCGAACAAGGTTTCAGTTGAAATATCTCAGTGCGTGCCACTCTCAACAAAAGCAAGGAATATATCTTCCAAAGGTAAAATCACAGAAGACAGAGCATCATCTTTGTTGTCTGTGAAACATTGTATTGATGAGTCTGCCCAGAGACAAGATTCAAAGTCGCATAAAGTGGCATCTGAAAAGAGGAGAAGTATATCGCCTTTTCAGCGGCTTAGCTTCGGTATGGGTAAGGACAGCAAAACTAACAGTGAAGGAGTTGCTGTTCCCACAACCCAGCTAGACTCAATGGCTAACTCCACAAAGATAGATTCACAAAATGTTGCTCTATTATCTGACGTTGGTGGCTCAGATTGCAAACCCAGTGAAAAATATACAACCACAACAAGCCATTTAAGAAGGTTGCTAGACCCTCTATTGAAGCCAAGAGCTATTCACTCTGGAAATTCTGTGGAGGGGCCTAAAGGTCAAGGCGCACAAAGAATAAAATTGGGTATCACAGGTTGCAAAACAGTAAATGTCAATGATTCAGCTCACGAGAAGAAGCTAGGATCATCCATGATTCGAGCTGTTCTGCGGATAACAGTTAAGAACAATCAGCCACTCTTTACATTTGCAGTGAACAAAGAAACTGACATTTTTGCGGCAACTCAAAAGAAAATGGGAAGCTCGGAAGAGGGTGAATGTACAAGTGTTTATACTTTTTTCTCTATTAAAGACCATAAGAGAAATAGTGGGTGGTTAAACCAAAGAGGCAGAGGCCAAACACATGGTATCATCTCTAATGTTGTTGCCCAAATGCGGGTCTCAAGCTCTTTGCCATCTGGTTCCATCAGAGAGTTTGTTCTCTTCTCTGTAGAACTTGATCAAGAGAGCACGGAAAAGTCTGATCTGCAGTTAAAAAATGAGCTAGCTGCGATCATCGTGAAGATGCCAAGATGGTTTCACAGGAAGGCATCACTGAACACGGTTCAGGATCATAATGCACTCAATGAAGAGCTTGAAGATCACATCAAAGACAGGCTTTTCGACCAAGACATTAGTGCTACGGTCATACTTCAAAGTGGTGTTCATAGTATGCCTCAGAAAGGAGGGCCATCGTCTTTGATCCAGCGATGGAGAACAGGTGGGTCTTGCGATTGTGGAGGTTGGGACATGGGTTGCAATCTCAGAATTCTTACAAATCAGCACAACTTTTCCTGCAAGAACTCGACACCATCAAACTCACCACCCTCTTCAAACCGATTTGAGCTTTTCTTTCTGGTACAGATTCTCTACTTAGTTCCATATCCATAGTTCCATATCCAATTTCCTCCTTTCTCTCTCTCTTCCAAATCAAAACCAAAAGATTTCATCATTACATTTCTACGTTTTTTCAGGGAGAACAACCTGAGGAACATCCGTACTTGAGCTTTAAACCGATCAAAGAAGGGTTATATTCAGTTGTGTATAATTCATCCCTCTCACAACTACAAGCTTTCTCCATATGTATGGCACTTGCAGATAGTAGGAAAATGTCAGAGATCACCCTTGAGCACAAAAGCTCGTGTGAAGAACATAAAGCTAGAGCAAAAACCGTGTTAGTCTCGGACCAAGATTCAAACCCTTATAGCAACACCGTCGGGTAATAACCACCCCTCTTGCCTGTTGGGCGGGTCTGAAGTTTGTATTTTTACTTCAACCCCAAATTTTTACTTGCAGGTATGTGATCATATTATTAGTGTTAAGCCTAAGGTAAAATAGTTGCAGGAAATAAGAAAGCATCAAGAAGATCTCTTTAAAGTAGTTAGTCTAATGATCTTCCCAACTCTTAAGTGTGAATATTTTTATATCTTATCTCTCCATATATAATGTTGATCTACTTTCAAGCTGTGAAAATCTTTGGTTTCTGAAACTTCAAAAGCCTGACTCTGAAAATGTAAAGGGGGTTTTTGTGATGTTGCCATGTGATCATTTCTCATGATGAATTGGATTCACAGGAACAGTGTTTTTTGAACCTGGCCCAGCTGATCAGACAAGTTCAGCTTAAGAAAAAACATTCCATGTAAATTATAGACACATAGATAAGTCTTAGGCTATGAATGGTAACATGGACCGCACCCAAAACCGCACCGCAACAGTGCTGTAACAGTGTCAAAATCTCTGCATATACATATGTATCTATATATTTTCGTTACTATTTGAACCGCACCGCATTTCTCCCGCACCGCAAAACGCAGTCACCATTCGGACCCATAGTCTTGCATAAATTTGAGTTTTGATTAGTTCATCTTTTTAAATTCAGTCTTCTAAAGTCAAAAAGATTCTTAGAAATAAGAAAACTATAAAAATGTTCCCATCGTTCACGTGAAGTTGTCGTTTTTTTGGTCACAGAGACAGTGAGAAACAGAGTGGATTTTATAGCTTTATGCACTTTGAACTCACAACAAGCAACATGGTAGACCCATCAATATCCAATTTGCCATATGCCAAAAAAAAAAAAAAACTATAGTTCACATAATTGAGAAGATTGTCATTTTAACAAAACGATATTTTCTTTGTCTAAATGATTAGTTGGTATTCATTTCAAGTTTTTTTTTTATATTAGTTGGTATTCATTTTATTATTATTAAACCTAGCATTTGTTATGAAGTAAAGCTACATAAATTTCTTTTTAGATCAGTTTATTTTTATTAGAATTTGACTAGAATTGATGATCAATATATGATAGTTTTGATAATTTTGTTCTTTTTTGTCAAATATAATTTTGTTATAAAAGCGTTTATTATTTATTTTGTACCAGAATTATTGTGTCAAGTTATTCACTTGGCCAGCTAGTTACTAACATCTTTTTAGATTATTTTTTTACATATATAGATGTCCTTCAAACTTCATCATTGCATATATTGTACATATATATATACACACACATGCATATTTGTGCTTATTATAAAACATATTTCAGGGTCTCTTTTTTTTTTTCTTTTTTTTGGTCTAAACAAGATTACTGGATTATTGTAATCGCACGGTAATCCATTTCTACGTGGCTGCATGTGTTCGTTACAAAGCGGATAGTTTAAATGTGGTTAAGAACAAGTAATGTGTTCTCTTAACACTCGAGATTGGGTGGACCAATAATATTCATATATATGTACATACACTCTCTCTTTTTTTGTTGTTGATGGTGTAATTATAAACATCTTTATACACTACTCGATTTCTTTGTCTAAACCTGGTCTTTTGCCAAAGGACTCAATATCTACGTAAGATTAACAAAGAAAACATATATATAAGGCCAACGAATTCGACAAAATAAACTTTTTAAATTCCAAGATATATGATACTATGTTTATATATAGTCATGAAATTGTTCGATATTGAATCTTCTATTTTTCTCAAAACACCATATCTTGTTTTGATTTAATAATTTGTTTTCCAATTTTATTTTAATAGTATGGATGCGAAGAGCCTGGTTTGAATTTATACCAAAATTGTGAGATATATTCAGTCGCAATAGTTCAACTACTACAAGTTAGACCATCATTGCACTACGCATTCTTAAATTTAATCGGTCGTGAATAAGTTAGACCAGCAATTCGCCCAAAATATCTCATTTTACTAAAATACCTTTTGAATTTTATGTTTTATTGCGCATATAATACTACTATGGGTGCCAAAATTTCATTATTGGCTTCGTACATTTTCTTGAGCCAAGAGTCGAGACGAGTTTTGAACACTCCATCATTTAGAAGAATACTATTATCTTCTATTATTTCTACTTATTGTGGTCCTGACTTGGTCACTTAAGAGCATCTTAATTTAGGCTAAGATGTGTCCCCCAAAGGACAACAAACATCTCCTTGGCACACGCGTGAAGTCATCTTCTATTACTACTTTCTTTACCATATTTATCACCAAGATCCTCTTTGTCTCCACCAACCAACATTAATTGTTCTTAGAAATAGTAAAGAATTATTTAAACAAACAAAAGTTGGTTCGAATATGCATGCATATAATTAATAGAGAAAGCTTCGCTAAATTTAAATTTATAAGAAAAATGAGCTTTCCGGTGCAATACATGTTACAAAAGCTTTTGACGTGCATATAAAATGCTTCATGGACCTCTTTCGTTTTGTTGGGTCACCGGTCCGCGTCATTTTAGCTGTAAAGTTCCTCGCGTATTGGTTCAAATGCACATATGTATATTATTTACTTAAATAAAAAAGTGAAATTGAAACATTGTTTTATCAAATAAAATATCGTTTGGTGATCAAAACCCACATTTTAAAACTTTGTTAGCTTGTAAAACGAATAATTAATTAAACAAAAATTATATTTCTTTTGGGATATACGGATGTTAGTAATTACAATACAATATTAAAACAATATTATACAGTATCAGTCTATAGTTTAAGTTACTCCAAAGATCAATTACCTGACTGAAACCCTTTGGCAATATGAGTTAAATCATAGTAATACTAATTCATAAATGTGTGAAGAGAAATTCGATTAGATATATTCAATGAAAAGGAGATAGCACATAAATGCAACTTCGGCTAAACTACTACTACCACTGCCACTCAAGAGTTAATAATATTTACATCCACACGCATGCACACATGGGCTTTGACCATTTGACCATTTGACCATTTGACCATTTTTTTTGATAACTCAGTAAACCATTTGACCATTCGGTTTACGATTTTGTCCCTGATCTAGTAATTTTCTCATTATCATTTTATATCTTTTCGTTGTTATTAAATTACTAATGCAATCTTGTAGTTGTAGTGGTATATAAATAAGCCGGACGTTTCAGAGTTACTTTAAAGAGTTAAAGTCGTCTAGTTCGACGACAAGAAAACAAAAAACGTCGGCTTTCTCGATTAATCTCTGCTTTCTATTTTCTTATTTGGTTTTGTTTTTTCTTAAAAAATTATACACTACTTGTTCTATTTTTATCTTTCAGATCAATAAAGAAAAAACTTTATGTAATTAAACTTCCTACACCTTTCTGAAACCAAATTGTTTTCTTAACAAATAAAGTACATGGTATTTTTACGAATGTTAAATTTTATCATTTAATAATAGGATAAGATCAACCGATGTCAACATAGAAATTAAAAATCTTTATCTAAAGTTGTAGAATATATTCAAATCATTCACAAACAAAAAAAGAAAATTACTACTGTCAATATATAGTTTTGAAAAGTGAGATAATGTATCTAAACACTAGTACCCATTTAACCAACTGAACAAAATATAGTTAAACACTTTTAACGCTATCATAATATACAGTAAAACCTCTATAAATTAATAATGTTGGGACCATAAAATTTTATTAATTTATACTGATAGATATACAGTAAAACCTCTATAAATTAATAATGTTGGGATCATAAAATTTTATTAATTTATAGAGGTATTAATATATCGATAAGAGAAACATTGGATCCACCGCAAGTAAAACTCTGATTTTTTCAAGTTTAACATTTTTATTACAATGATTATGCTTTTTTATTTCAACAGTGTGTCTTCTCCAGTCTCCACTATATAAATTTGCTCCCTCATTTTTTTCCGCAGATTCCTTTCCTTTCTCCTCGAGAATAAAAGAAAATCCAAAACCTTTTTTTCTCTTTCTCTCTCGGCTTCTCTTAACCTCTCAGAAAGTGACTGAAAAAAAGGGTTTTTGCTTTTCGGGTTTAGCAGAAGAAATCTTTCATCTTCCTTTAAATCTTTGTTTGTTCCTCCAATAAGCTTTTCAAAACCCAAATGGGACCTCGTTGCTCTAAGCTCTCTCTCTGTTGGTGGCCGACCCATCTCAAATCAACTCACCACGAAGCTTCTGATCTAGGTTACTTCCTTCTCTTACTCAAAGTCTCTTCCTTTCCTGCATTTTCACTCTCTCTCTCTGCTAACAAAGTTGAGGTTTTTTTCTTCCGACAGAGAGAACGGACGATTTGCCGTCTTTTACTGAGTTCAGTTTCGACCAGCTACGAGCTGCTACTTGTGGATTCTCTACGGACAGTATTGTCTCCGAACACGGGGTTAAAGCTCCTAATGTTGTGTATAAAGGCAGACTTGAAGATGACCGATGGATCGCCGTTAAACGTTTCAATAGATCCGCTTGGCCTGACACTCGTCAATTTCTTGTACGAACTCTCTTAAATTTGATTCCTTTGCTCATTTCCGCTGATGGGTTCTATCATTTATTGTTCCAAATCGAATCTGAAGATCCTGCATTTTGGTGGGTTTATTCTGTTGTTTACTGTTTCATTTGATTGATCTTTAGGAGGAAGCAAAAGCTGTGGGGCAGTTGAGGAATGAGAGGTTGGCGAACTTGATTGGATTCTGTTGTGAAGGAGACGAGAGATTGCTCGTTGCCGAGTTTATGCCTTTTGAAACTCTCTCTAAGCATCTCTTCCACTGTAAGGCTTTTCAAGACACTAGCAACTGTTACTTGTTTGGTTTGATTCTCTTTGTTTTGTATCGATGCCTTTAGTTCTAAGTGGTATTTAGGAGAGTTAGCTGGCAATTGCTGTTTTTGGTTCTATCTTGGTGAAAAAAAGATTAAGACTTTAAATGCTCTTCATCTTTGATTACAGAATCATTGTTTTCATTACTAGTCATTTGAGATTTCCATTTTTGGCTAAAGATCTTTGTTTGCAAAAGAATGGCAGAATTTAATAATGTGTGATGATTTGTAGGGGATAGCCAGCCAATGAAGTGGTCTATGAGGGTGAGAGTGGCTTTGTATCTTGCACAAGCACTTGAGTATTGTAGCAGCAAAGGTCGCGCCTTGTACCATGATCTTAATGCTTACAGGATCTTGTTTGACCAGGTCAATCTCGAGCTTAATATAATCTCTTCATATCTCTTTCTTATTGTGATTTGATTTATTCTGATAATGTTTCTATATTCTTGATTACAGGATGGTAATCCGAGATTATCTTGCTTCGGTCTTATGAAGAATAGTAGGGATGGGAAGAGTTACAGTACAAATTTGGCTTTCACACCTCCTGAATACCTAAGAACAGGTCAGCAAGTGATATGAGATATAATGGCGTTAAATTATGTGTTTGCTGTTTAACAAAGTTATTATATTGATCTGATGAATTGATGTGTGTTTATTAATCTCTTTAGGGAGAGTGATTCCGGAAAGCGTGGTCTATAGCTTCGGAACGCTGTTGCTAGATCTTCTTAGCGGCAAACACATACCACCAAGCCATGTAAGTGATTCACAAGCACCAAACATGGCTCTACTTCTCTTGGGAAGAAGTTCTTTATCTATCAGCTTAAACCCATAAGAAAAGTAGATTAATTCTATACGCTCTACCATTGCTTTGCAGGCGCTTGATCTGATCCGTGGGAAGAACTTCCTGATGCTGATGGACTCATGTCTTGAAGGTCATTTCTCAAACGATGATGGAACCGATTTGGTTCGCTTAGCTTCCCGTTGTTTGCAGTACGAAGCTCGTGAAAGGCCAAATGTGAAGTCTCTCGTGTCCTCACTCGCTCCTCTTCAGAAGGAAACTGATGTAGGCGCTCGCTAAATCACCTTCCTATTATGTATCGATCATTCAAGTCTTGTGACTCTTCTTCTTATTCTGTATCTCTATTGTTTTCTTCAGGTTCCATCATATGTCTTAATGGGCATTCCACATGGAACTGCTTCTCCAAAGGAAACAACTTCGCTAACCCCTTTGGGCGATGCTTGTTCAAGACTTGATCTCACCGCGATACATGAAATTCTCGAAAAGATTGGATACAAGGATGACGAGGGAGTAGCAAATGAGGTATGTACATGAACAAGAAGCTTCTTCATCTTCTACGAGGTCAATGACCTGAAAGTGTAGAGCTTTAAGCAGAAAATCATCGAGATGATCATTGTTTCATTTGCAATACAGCTCTCGTTCCAAGTGTGGACCGACCAGATTCAGGAGACTCTAAACGCCAAGAAACAAGGAGATGCTGCGTTCAAAGGCAAAGACTTTGTCAGTGCCGTCGAATGTTACACGCAGGTAAGAAACAGAAAGTTGGTTACTTTCTTGAAACCCGGAAACAAAATTCCCCGAAAACTCAATGCAATCCGTGTTTCCATGTTCTCTTATTGTATCTGCAGTTCATCGAAGATGGCACAATGGTATCGCCAACGGTTTTTGCAAGGAGGTGTTTGTGTTATCTGATGAGCAACATGCCTCAAGAGGCTCTTGGTGATGCAATGCAGGCGCAAGTAGTGTCTCCTGAGTGGCCAACGGCTTTCTATCTTCAGGCTGCTGCTCTCTTCAGCCTTGGAATGGATAAAGACGCTTGTGAAACCCTAAAAGATGGAACTTCCTTGGAAGCCAAGAAACAGAACAACCGAAACTGAAAACTTCAAGTGTATAGGTTTCTTTTCTCTTTCATCTTCTTCGTTTTCTCTTTTCTGATTGGATTCTGAGAAAGCCTCATTGTCTTTGTTTTCTTGAAGCATTATCTTAAATTTGTGGTTTCCAATTTGAAGAGATGATTCAAATGTATTTTGAATCAAGAAAAAGAAGGATCTTTCTCATTTAAGTCCAAGATCCTGAAATGCATTTTGTTCAACCTTATTTCTTCGTTGAACATAACTTAAAAGAGTGGAGATTTTAACATAACTATTGTCCAGTATCTATCTTTTACGAGTCTTCAAAGGCAAAGATGTTTGTGTCTGAAACCAAAAGAGCCAAGACCCTCTTGATTACACAGAGGTATCACCAAGCGCAATATTATACAAGATGTAAATCTCACAAGTCACAACAATCTAAACACTACCAAGTTTTTACAGCTACAAAACGTGTGAATAATCGAGCGACAGGAGGGATTGATTCAGCGATTGCAAGCGGCTCAAGAACAGGAGAAGAGCGAGCGCGTGCGGGCAGGAGAAAGAGAGAGATGGAAATCGTTTCACTTGAGGACTTTGAAGTGAAAAAGCCAAGAAACAATAAAGGCGAAGACCATAGCGGCAAGTAAGAAGTTCATAACGCGGCGACCATGCCAGATTCCCCGTTGCTCGGTCTGAGTCTGAGGTTGTCCCGAAGCTGCTTGTGAATGGGCAGAGGCAGTGCTCTCTGTGTTTGACTGTTCGCCAGCCACGTTTATAGCCATCGCGCCGCATATCTCACATGTCCTGCTCAGATTCATAGAACAATATGACAAATGCTAACCAGTAATACCCTTTAGAAAGTCTCTTCATCTTCTAAACACACAAGAAAGAGATCTAACTCCAACCAATTTCTACTGCCTAAGACAATGCAAAGACACGAATTAGAAGCTAAAACAGAGCTACGCGTATAATGGTGATTGGTTAAAAATCAAACCGTCTCAGCAAAAAGGAAGTGCAAGATTCTTAATACAGCTGCAAAATCAAGCCCTTTAAAAGAAAGACTTAAACAACAAACAATCAAATCCAAATGTGCAGGACAAGAAGAACATGAGACACAAGTTGACAACACATGAGACACAAGATGAATAATTGGTGGCCACAAAAACGGTAGATTCCAGCTTCAAGTAGACAATCTTTCTGAGAAGCAATCATATGGATCTCTAGAAATCAGACAAGGAAAAAAAAAACTCAAAGTACATAAAAGCAAATACTTTTGTTTCCTCATAAAGTTTCATCATCCTTTAACTATTTTTTTTTTTCACAGAATTTGTAGAATTATGCATAAAATAAAAAAGTCTATAAAGAGAAATTGAAGAAAACTTACATGTTGCCTTTGATCTTGAACCAAGTTTCAGCACACTTGCTATGAGCTACACCCAAATCACCTTTACAAGAGCAACCTAATTGCAAAGGCAAACCATAATACTCTTCATCTTCAACATCTTCTCTTGCTTCATCAGAATCATCATCTTCACCTTCTTCATCAGAATCATCATCTTCTTCTTCTTCTTTGTTAGTCTCTAAAGGAAGATGACAGATCCTGCAATCTCTACCACCTTTCTTCTTCTTCTTCTTCTTCTTCCTCCTCTTTCTCCTCCTCGTCCTCCTCTTCTTATCACCGGAATGTAGCTTTTTCTCCGGCGCCGGAACACCGCCGCTCTCTAAATCGACCTCAGACAAAGAATCCAAGTCGGAGGAGTCGCCGCCGGCGCTAATTTCGACGGAGTACGGAGAGTCTCTTGGATTCGCCAAATGGTGATGAGATCCAAAAGCAAAAGAAGGCATTTTTTCTTTTTTTTCTTGAGGATTAAAGCAAAGAGGAACCAAAGGGGTCACTCATGGGTTTTACGAGGAAACAAAACAAAAAAGAAATAGAAAACTAAGAAAAAAAAACAAAAAGCTAATTTTGTCTTGAAGGGTGTTTTGCAAATTTATTTTTTATTTATTTTAAACTTGCAGAGAGAGAGAGAGAAGAAATGTTGGAGAAAGAGAAAGGAAGAAGCTTTGGACAAAAGAGCAGCTTCTGTTCTCTTCTTTTTTATTATTTTTTTTTTGGTTTAAAACAAATAAGTTTTGAGTTGTTGTGTTTTGTCTCCCTCAAGTTTGGAAGATATTTCAAACCAAGGTGGTGCTTTTAACATTGTTAGATCCCGTGGTACGGATTCTTAACTCAATGATTCTTACATTGAATTTCCACTAATTTTCCATATATATATTTGAATAAATGATTTTTTCTTTTTTTTTGTTCTGAATAATGGTCGATTTTTTATTCATTTTAACTAAGAGTATTTCTTATTGAAATCTAAGTTAATCTATAAGCAATTATTCAGCTGTAGTATTAGTTTATCTTTATCAGTTTATCACCGATTACTTAATGTTCCATTTGTTAGAATTATGCGTAACTTTGTTTTTCTGTTAACAATTTACTTACAGTTTCTAAAATTTATATAATTGTTACTTCTGAAAAAATTGAACAAAGAGAAGTTATAGATTTAGGATTGTGAGTGTAACTTCTAAAAGATGAACTAATGAAGTATAGACCCACGTTACTTTAAAGTTTCAAACATTAATAGGACGGAGAAAAGCGTTTTATTATTATTGTTTCGTACTTTCATTGATTTCTTCAATAAGTTAGATTGTTTTTTTTATTTTGCAATATTAATTTATTTAGTACTTTACTCCTATCGTGAAAAACAAAGTACAGCTTTGCTTCTATAAAGTTTCATTCTACACTTATTAGTACATTGCTTCTATAAACTGGATTGTTAGATTTTGATTATTAAAAAAAAAGATATATCCTAATAAATTCAAGCTTAAACTGATATTCATATTAAAAAAAAAAACTGATTTGGTGAACAGCGAACATATATGCAATTCGATGTTGGTTGAAAATGTAATAGTATAGGGCTTCGTTGAAAAGTATATAAACAAGAGATTAAAATGAAAATGTTTAAAAGTTGAGGGGCATTGATGAAACTAAACATAGAAATCACTGTCAATGTCAGTGGCTGTGTCAGGCTGTAACAATGTTGGCTGGGAGGAAACTCATCGTTCTTTAATAATTGTTCGAAAGAAAAATAAAAAAAGGAACACCACAATTTGAATTATAGAGTATACCACTTTGGCCTTTGGGGGTGAAGAATGTAAAAAAAAATTAGTTGTATTCTTAGATTTGAAAAAACTACATATGGTCGATCTAATCTATCTTCTGATAACATTTCAAAAATAATATAAACTTTAACATCTTATATTAAAAAAAAAAACCTGACCATGGAAACTTAATTATCAATAAAAAGAATACGGGGTATAATAACCAAAATATATTCAGCTAAGCAATTTAAAATGATCGATTTTATTATTTTTATCTTGTATATAGAACACAAGATGGGCTTATTACCGTCACAAAGCGGGAGAAAAATCCAGCCCACAGAAAAGCCCAGCTTAAACCAGAATAAAAAGGATTACAAATAAGGAGTTAGGATATTCGTTTTTCGTCTGTTCACTCTCTATCGAAGAAACCTAGCGTTCTCTTCTCTTTTATTTTATTTTTTTCGTTTGCTCTTCTCTTTCGATCTAATACTTGTCAATGGACAAAGATGAGAAGCAATGCTCTGCATCCACCACCGATGTATATTTTTCTTCCTTATTTGGCTCTCTTCTGTACTCAACGTTTAGCAAATTTTGTTCTCTATTAAATGGTTTCTTCACTATTTGACTGGATTTTTGTTGTTGTTTCGGATTTTTTAGGTTGAAGCAGCCTCAAAGAAATGTAAGAAATCGAAATTTTTTTTTGTTTTGTTTTATAGAATCAAACATGCATATACGGTTGTGTCAATCTTAATTTTTGATTTTTTGTTTTGTGTTTATCAAACCAATCAACATAGAAGATCTCTGCTTTAGTTTTATAGAGGAAAACATGTATATTGGTCTGTGAATCTTGAATGCTTTTTTTTTACTGTTTTCCTAATTTTGAATTTGTTTTTTTATTATTTTTTCTCTTTAGCTAAGAGAGAGTCTGAGGATGATTCAGTGATAGTAATTCTTAAGAAGCAAAGAAAGGTATACTCTGACAGTAACTTTGTTTTTACTTCTTTCTCTTACTAATTTTCTTCTAATTACTTTTCATCTAAACTTGGGCTCAAGGAAATATAATGATTTGTTTTTTCTGTTTGTCTTATTCATTCCCCTTCTTCTAATCTACTGGCAGGAACTCGCTGAAATTAATCATTCCTTGAAAGAGATGTCCGGATCTATCAAAACACTACAGGAGAATTCACTGAGAAATTCTGATCTAGAGGATATTTTATTGAAGGTATATGTTTATTTTTATATTGCATAAGTGTTTTTCTATGACTCTATTTGTTTTGTAGGTTGTGAAGTGATACTGATCTATATGTTTAGTTATAAACCTCTACGACTCTATATTAAGTGTGTTTCTTAGAACTAATTGTTTTGTAGGTTATGAAGTGATACTGTAAACTTTGAAGCTGATTTCAAACGTTTCTTAAAAATTGAAACCTCCAACTGAGCTGACTCCAAAGAAATCTTGTTTTGTCTATAGGTGAAAGAAACCCCAAATAAAAAGGTCGAACCGATGTATGAGTGCTGTTTTGGACCTAAAGGTATCCCAAAGGAAAACAACTGGGATACCGTCTTTGTTAAGGGATTCGATTGTTCCTTGAGTAGGGATGATATCAAGAGCACACTGAAAAATCATTTCGGTTCATGTGGAGAGGTCACAAGGGTTTTTGTTCCCATAGAGTGTAAAACCGGTTCTCCCTTAGGGTTAGTGACTTCTTCCTGTGACTAACTCAAAGTATAAAAAAGCTCACAAAACGATTTGACTTTTTTTGCTTTTTTGTTTTCTTCTCCTTTTGCAGATTTGCTTTCCTTGATCTGAAAGAAGATGCAGAGAAGGCTTTAACACTCAATGGTAAGGTCTTGGGAGTGTTGAAGCTTGAAGTTGCGATGGCTAGAGAGAGAGGAGAAAACTCTTTCTATCCCAACTTTAAAGGTTGTAAAATTTGCAGTATGGCTTCTCACCGGGCCAAATTTAGAAGATTCTATGAACATCATACTGGTCTTAAATACAGGTGCGTGAAGATGTTCTTAATTATTGAATCTTGATAACAAAGTAACTCCCATTAGTTAGTAGTTAATTTTGCTCTTGTTATGCAGTGATTCTATATCTGAAGGCCGTAATGGTGAGAAGGGGATTATGATGAGGAGGATAGTCAATGACGGTTATTGGCCCTGGTGATTATGATGGGGAGGATAGTCAATGAGTGAATGGCCCTGGTGGTGAGAAGGGGATTATGATGAGGAGGATAGTCAATAACCATGGTCACAGCTGATATTGGTCGTTTTATCATTGCTGCTATGGGTCTTATCGACCATATAATATTGCTCGT
>OVAQ01000275.1:0-38992 GCA_900406345.1 Erysimum cheiri | reverse complement strand
AATTTTTTAAAAAAAAAAAAAAAAAAAAAAAAAATAAAAATAATGGGGACAAAAACACAAATAGACAGAAAAAGGAAAAAAGAAGAAAAAGAATGAGAGTGATCTTAATTTAGTTAATGTGTTAGGGCATTAAGCAGTGAGACCCGAGTGCTAATCAAACCCCTAAACACTTTCTCACTCTCACATTCGATTTCACGAATCGAATTCTCCAATTCCATCATATTCTTCATCAAACTCTTTACTTCTTCGTTTTTCTTCTTGTTTAATCCAATCAAGCTTTTCTCGTTAACTTGCTTCAGCTCCTCGATTCCTTCGTCTATTTTCTCTTTTTTCTCGGATCGCTTAAGAAACCCAATAAACGGCGTCGTTTTGGTTGAACGGAGAGAGAAGTAAACGCCGTTAAAAAGAGCGACGGTAACCATAACAGTCGCTTCAATGACGTCACCTATAACTGACGCTAGCTCTGCGTCACCGTACGTTCCGTTTACGCTGTCCACGTGGCAGTGCTGGTGTTTCGTTTTCGGCTCGCGGATCGACGACGTCAGTTTCGCGATATCTCTCGCGAGAGATCGACGAGATTTTAGGTACGACGCGATTTTCTCGTCGTCTTTTTTCCGGAGAGCGACTTGAGCGGCGGACTGGTGCTCACGGAGGCAGAGGATCGACGTGCGGAAGATCCCGTAAGCGTCAACGAATCGGAGAAGGTCTTCTAGAAGATTCTCGAAGAAAATGGGACGGTTTCGGAGGTATTCTTGAGATTGTGGGAGCTGAAGTATATCGGCGAGCGTTTCTTGAACGTCCTTAAGGAGGCTTAGACCGTCGGTGATCCAAGATGTAGTACGGCGGTTCGATTCGCCGGCGAATGAGAACCAGGATTTGAGCTGGGAGATCTCGTGGTTAACGTGAGAGATTAAGGGATGGGATCGGCACGGAAGACTGATGGATCTAGTGTGGTGAGAGACACGTGGCTTTGACGGTGGAGATGAACGGCCGCAAGGTTTGTTCGGGAAAGAGAGTGATCGCCGGAAAACTCCAACCATTCTCGGAGGGAAGAGAAAGAGAGAGATAGAGAGATGGTTTGATTTTGAAATGGTGAAAGAAGAAGAAGAAGAAGCGTTTATATATACGGGTGAGTGTGAGGCAATGCATGGGGTGGGGTTTGAGCAATGAAGTATGAGATGATGTGCACGTGGGAGAGTTACGCTATTTTTAAGAATAATTGCTTTCTTATTTCCCCAACTATATTTTTATTCAGTTCGGTTTAGATATACACATAATGTACTTATTTTATTTCCAATTAATAACTTCTTCCACTACACCTGATTGAATTTTACATTTTGATACATACAATTTCCATACGCAAATGAAAGACCAACTAGACGTTTTGATTAACGTTAGATCACCATCCGAACTTAACTCTTATAATCTCAAGTAGAGCCAAACTCATCATGTTATGTCAGTAAATACGTAGATTCAAGAGCTCCTGTATATGTAATAGTTATCTAGCTAGTGTATCAGTTTAAAAGAGATAAGGTGGATAATGAATTAACTAATCAGATTTAACGAGTTAAAGAGACATAACAAATGTTCCATTTCAAGCGGAGAGGGGACACACGTGGGTTGGCCACCCTAGCTTAAACTTCCAATCAAAAACTGCTCTCCTTACATGATAAATTTGAGTGATTCACACTCGGTATTTGTATTATTAATTATCGCATAATTTTATTTAAATAAGCATACTTGTGTGTTCCATAAACGCGTTAAGACGGTTTTCTCACATGGTTACGAAAGATCATCAACATGAATTGAATAATTTAATCAAATATATTTCCTATATGCGGCGATGTAGTTGGTTCAGTTCCATTGTTTACTCAAAATCAATATCATTTATAGACAAACAATAATGCTCTCACAAGATAAAAACGATAATATACATTGCAGAACAAAGTATCAGTGTTTGAATCGACTATATCAACCAAATCAATTTGAAACTATACATCCAGGTTTATACACCATACTAAAAATTCTATTCCCCCAATGTTTAAAAAAAAACTGTTAAAACTAATTAAGATTATGTGTCTAGTAATTAACATAGCACGAGGGGTGAGCTGGTACGTGTCAGAAGGGCAGCTCCAACTATGCATCAAAGGATCAAAATCACGGTTTTCTTGTTCACGACACTTCACTTTTGTCCTACCACGATCACGAAAAAATGAGATATATAATTGTATATTCTAAACTATCCCCTAAATCGATATTGTACTTATACTAAGCATTATATAATTAGGTAGTGCAAGCGTGTGGACTTTTAAAACGAGTGTTTCGGCGTAGATCTACAAACATCAAGAGGCCTTACTTAACGCTAACAGTAACATAATTTTTTTAAGCATGTGACTTGATTTCTGGATTTAATAGCAACTGACTTCAAATGAAATGTAATGAGTAACAGACTCTGTGATCGGATTTTAGAGATATTTCTCGATTCAAGTGTTTAAGATCCATGGAATCCATATAATTATTATAAATTTTAGCGATGAAATTGAGATTGATGGTCATTTTACATATGTCATTACTTGGAGAAGGTACCATTTAGATCTCAATATACTTCCTCCGTTTTTTAATAAGTGTCGTTTTATAATTTTTTTTTCTTTGAATTAGATGTTGTTTTCAAAATTTTTATGCAAAATTTCTTACTTTTTAATGTTTTATGACGACATCTAATTCAAAAAAAGAAAAATTCTATTACGACACTTATAAAAAAACGGAGGGAGTAGTTGTCAAACTAGATGTTGAGAGCTTGATCGACAGTTTCTGTTTGCTGTAAGACATTTTTGATGATCCATCGTTTCTAAATGACGTTCTATTCTGTTGTGTATTCATGGTTTAGCATTTTTAGTTTACATAAAAAATGCTATTTATTTGCAGATAAACTTTGCTTTCATATATGGAAGGGAATCTGTTTGAAGGTTTTTAAAAAAGGGTTTGATATTTATACGTACATTATTACGGATATGTGCGTAAGAATAGCATTTTGCTTTTCTTAATTATGAGTTGTTTTGAGAAAAACAAAATACATTATAAAGAAAATTAATGGTGTTATATAAAAACATGTCTTTCATTTTTAATTTATTGGAGATACTCATACATATTTCAGGGCCATCCACATCGAAATGAAATCATCTTTAATTCGTTGACATTAATTGGCTGGTTGAAGGGTTTCTCTTTAGATAGATCAAAATCAAACTGATCTTTTAAAACCAAGTCTTTTTTTTATCGATTGTATGGAATAATAAATATTGATACTCAATTTTCTTGAAATAAGCTAGTATTTGAAAACAAGACATAATTGGTTCTTAGTGAAAATAATAGACGGCTGATAAATTGATATTCGCATCTTTCCTCGCGTGATGTACCGAGATTCCAACCCGCCTGCCAATGCAAGGTCACGTGAGCTGTTAGATAACTTAGTTATATGTACATATCGATGTATTATGTGGCTGGTCCATAAGAAAGTTTTCCACTAGTAAAATTCATTTATTTGTTATAGATAGTATACATGTAGGGTGTCAAAATGATTCAACCAACTCAAATCAACCCATAATCCAATAAGTTAACACTTAAATGAGTTATGAGTTGATTTAACTCATTTGTTAAATAGGTTGAGTCAACCCATAAACTCAATTTGTTAAATGAGTTGAACCATGAAAATAAATAATTAATTAATAAATAACTTTTAACAATAAAAATATAAATAGTTATCTAATAATTATTATCATCATGTATTATTATCATATATTATCATTTTGCCATTATCATAAACAATATAAAATCACGTTTTTGGCGGAAAATTTTGTGAAACCGTGTTTTTGGCAGGAAAAATTGTAAAATCGTATTTTAGGCGAGAAAATTTGTGAAACTGCGTTTTTGGCGGAAAAAATTGTGAAATCACGTTTTTGGTGGGAAATTTTGTGAAACCGCGTTTTTGGCGGGAAAATCTTGTGAAACCGTATTTTTGGCGAGAAAAATTGTGAAACCGCGTTTTTGCCGGGAATAATTGTAAAATCACGTTTTTGGGGGGAAATTTTGTGAAAATCGCGTTGTTGGCGGGAAAAATTTGTGAAACCGCGTTTTTGCCGGAAAAAATTTGTGAAACCGTATTTTTGGCGGGAAAAAATTGTGAAACCGTATTTTTTGGCAAAAAGTTTTGTGAAACCGTGTTTTTGACGGAAAAAATTTGTGAAACCGTATTTTCGGTGGGAAATTTTGTGAAACCGCGTTTTTGGCAGGAAAAATTTGTGAAACCGTATTTTTTGGCGGAAAATTTTGTTAAACCGTGTTTTTGGCGGGAAAAAATTGTGAAATCGTATTTGCGGGAAAATTGCTGAAACCGTATATTTGGCGGGAAAATTATGAAACCGTTTTTAGACGAAAAAATTGTGAAATAATTTTTTTTTGGCGGGAAAATTATGATATGATGATGATGATGATAAAATAATGATGATAAAATAATGATGATGATGGTATGATAATAATAGTGATATTAATATTATACTTGATGAGTTAATAGTTAACTCATAAAACATTATGTACAACTCAACCTATATGATCCATCAACCCATTGAACTATTAACTCATTTAAACCATGAACTCATTAATCATTATGACCCAAATATTAAAACCATTAAGCTAATGAGTCGGTTTGGGTCGAGTTGACCCATAAAGTTTGACCCATTTTGACACCTAATACATGTAATGATGCTTAAAAGATGTATTAAATCTTAACTATATCAAAGTGGAACAAAATCGAATCCTGTAACGGTTCAATTTACGATTAGATTTTGTGCTTCACGATAGATCTATAGAACAAGTCTCTCTTTTTTCTTTTTCAGAAAATAGAAGAAGTCTCTCTCGATTTTTCTATTTTGATTTATTTTGTTTCCCACTGCATAGAGAACAAGACGATCTATTGGTTCAGTTCAAATCTCAGTGTGCCTAATTGAAATGTACTTATATAGTTTGCATCTGAAATACTTCTCAAACCAAACAAAAAGGCAAAACATGAGAAAAGGGGAAAATTTGTTAGCGGATTAAGTTGGACCTAAAGCCCGATCTGTTCTAGTTGGGCCGTAAGCCCAACGTACAAATCTGTTCGGAGGCGGGAGCTTCCCATTTAACGGTCATTCCTCTCATATTTTCAAACTCTTCCACACATCTTCTCGAATCCAAACCTCCGACTCGTTTCCTCGCACGTGAGAGTTTTTCTCCGGCGGTCTCGTCAAAAATCTTCTCCCAACCTTCCTCCCATTCCCCTTGTGCGTCGCACAGCTCCACTGCTCCGTTATCCCACTCCGTCCAGCTCCACTCTTTCTGAAGCTTTCCCATCACTTCCGCCACGCACGAGCTGTTGCATGCGACAGTGCACGGACGGCACTTGGCACCGTTCAATGGTCCACGGCTCGAAAGTGCCGCCACGGGAACTCCGTAGCTAGACGGAGGGAATTCGTAGGTCCGGTCGGTCATGATGCAGAAAGGGAGAGGTTTGGTATCGTAAGGGACACGGTGGGTTGTGAGCTGAGCTTTGAAAGCGGACTCGGAGTTGAGACTCGTTAACCCGGCTGAGTCGAGGTCGGGAATGAGGGAGAGGCGAGAGAGAGCCACCGTCGAGGTGTTGAGATCACCGACACCGAAGCGGTCGTTGAGGCCACCGTAGGATGATCCAGGTGGGACTAGGTACTGACCCCGTTTGAAGTATTCAGGGTCGAGCGGGTCAGCCCAGTAACCGTCAACACGGGTCCGGACAATCCAGTCGTATGTGAAGTTATTCTCGTTCTGGTATGCCTTAATCATCGTGATGCAACCTTCAACGAGGTTGAAGTACTGTAATAAGCCCTGTCATTGACACCAAGAGAAAACACACAGATGAATAAAATCCTTTAAAACAAAAAACTACAGTGATTATTATATAAACTTATAAAGGAATAACAGAATAAGAAACTACCAGACACATTTGACCAAATTACCAGATGTTAAAAAACTTTAAAGGTTTTTTTCCGTTATGTGTATCATATATACCAAAACTACATCTCAAAACATAAAACGTCAAAAGTTGATAAATAATACGAATAATATAGCAGAATCAAGTAACCGCTCGCTGGTTAGCTAGAGTATATCGTCATCACCATTTTTCTATAAATAGGATAAATGATGCATGAAAAAAGTTCAATAAAACTATGTTGAAATGAAAAAAATATGCAACAAAGTTTTTTGTTTTGTTAATAAATGCAACAAAGTTGAAAGTTGAAACTAATGTATATACTTAATCATGCTTGAAACCAAAATACACTAAAAGCTTCCGTATTCACATCATCACGCCACACATTAACATCATCATGCCACGCATTAACCATTTCATAAAAAAATATTACCCCAAACTAAAATTAAAGAACCAAAAAAACCGAAATACCTTTTTTCCTACAAACCATATACAGTATATAAATCAAAAGCTGTCAACTTAATCAAGATGTTCTTTATAGGGAAAACGTGGGCCCCGAAAAGGTAAGGAGTCAATTTCAATCTCGGACTAGTAGGACGACTATAGACTTGCGAGTTGGAGATAATGAAAAGTTCCGAGAAATCATTAATTGAATCCCAACCTCATTACAGAACCCAATCGAGAAAGAAGCAATTAATCCATAGTAGTATAAGTTTGTTTCTGATTAATAGTCAGCAAGTAATTAATAGCACCCGCATTCTTGTGTCATCAAATCATAACCTTTTGAAATGACATTTTCAAAACGCTAATTTGTTACTATCAAATAACGAGAGAGGAAAAAAAAATCATATTGGATGAGATTGTAACAACTAACAACCAAATACCAAACCCATATATCATACAAAAAATCCCTTCACATGCGTAATGTACATTACAAACATTTGAAATGACATCACTAATTAACATGCAATTCTTTTTTTTTTCTTTTGGCAGCAGTTGAAGGGACAATTTTAAAACGCTATTATTCTTATGAAACAACGAGAAAAAAAATCATATTGGATGAGATTGTGAAAACACCAAATACCAAACCTAACCAAACCATCATACAAATATTCCTTGACATGAGTAACGTACAGATCAAGAAACGGTTGCACCAACCCTAAACCTCTCCAACTAAACGGACCCCTCTTGACCACTTTATTAGTATTTTTAATTTTATTTTCTGAATTTTATGTACTTAAAAATTTAATGTAATACTACCATTTTAGTTAATTGAAAGTCAGTGAAAAGAATTATAAAGGTAAGAAACTTATTAATGGAGTTGATAAATTACCTTAATGCCATTGGGCGAATTCATGGGTGTGAGGACTCGAACCATGGGCTCAGTCTCGTTGATCGGCGTAGGCTCGAAGATACGAACCCACGCGAGTCTAGGAGCGTCCTTAAGCAACCTAAGCTTGAAAGAATTTTTGTCGAGAGGACTATTGAGAAACAAATCCGCATTAGGATAAACCCTCAGGATCTTCTCTATAATCGACGGTCCGGTTAGCTCGAACCGCCTCGCTCCTCCCACCAAACACACCGCAATCTTCGACTTCACCAACTCTTCTCTCTTCCCCCGCCGCCGATTTTCCATCTCCTCCGCCGGAACTACGTCGCCAGGGTTCGAATCGGATAATTCGACGGAGAAATCGGAGTTTTCGGTCGTGACGGTTAGGGTACGAGTGTAGATTAGGGTACGAAGAGGGGCTAGAGTGGGGAAAGGATCAAGTGAGAGAGAGGAGAAAGAGATTAAGAGGAGGAGGGAGAGAGAAGGTATTATGAGAAGGAGGAGAAGACGACGATCGACGTCGGAGATTCTTCTGCTAACGTACATGGCGGCGACGGCGTAAGTGATCGCAAATCCTAATCTGAGAAATAACCACCGTGGATTGTTCACACACGATTCATCTGCCGAGAGAGAGAGAGAGATTTGTATGTATGTATGTATGTATACACAGTCTTGTATATATATTTATTTGTTTCTGAGAACTTTTTGAACTGATTCGGAGAGGCGCTGATTTGTTGTGGTGGAAGGTGTAATCAACATTCAGCGTGGGATTTTGGTTTTGTTTTTCTCTTTTTCCTCTTTTATTTATTTCCCCTTAGTTTTATTTAGTTTCCTCTAGTAATGTGAATATGTAGCCATATAAAACCGATGAGTAATTAATTTTACACGTATTGATTATGTTTAAAAGGAAATGATATTATTTTTGGGTTTTCACGTTTCTTCGTTTGCCTAGTAACGTATTTATGAATGTTTTAAATACTTGATATAAATTCGTACAACAATGAGTCAATGACTTTACAGCGGTTATATCATTTGGTTAAATAATTTTAGTGCTCCTCATCAATTCGAATATAGAAACGTAGTATTAACTCTTAATTAATTAAACTTGGCGATTAAAAGTGTATTGTTACTGTTGGACCACCATCACTAATACTTGCTTGTATTACAAAAACATAGGGGTGTTCACATAATATATTGAAGGGATCGATTCTCTAGGGACGTGGAGTAAATAAATGGGTTGTTTGGGTGGCAAGAAAAGTTTTACCTTTTTATTTAACAAGAGGAAAAGAAAAGTATTTGTTGTCGTCCAAGAATATATGTATATTCATGTGAAAGCATTATGTATTATTTTAAATGTTGACATATATCAAATATATCTATATCTAAGAAAAAAAGAATTAAACTATATAGAAGTGCCTTTGAATTGTATAGTATAAGATTCCAAGTTTGTTATTGGTGCTCCATATAGATTTTTATTACCTTAAAAATGAATCTATAAGATTTCTTCCTTTATCTTCCATGAATTTGTTTTATTATTATTATNTTTTTTTTTTTTTTTTTTTTTCCCCAAAAAAAAAAAAAAAAAATTGTTTTATTATTTTTGGTATTGCCAAGATGGGCAATAAGATCTATAACAAAAAGTGATGGATGGGTGATAAACTATCTTATAGACATAGATCTTTTTTTACATATTTCATATATGAATTTATTTACTTTTACACATTTGTTTATATACTTAACTATTTTTAGATATATAAATTTAATTTATTTAGATCTAAAGTTTGCAACACTTCTTTTTGGATACAAGACTTACTGTTGTCAACCATAGAAATAATAACATGAGATCACTACTTTGTTGCCTTGTTGCCAAAAAAAAATAAAATCATTTTGTATAATGGGCTTGTTAGGTGGGTTTAGATGTCTTGATATTGGCCCATTAGTATCATCTTGCTCGAAACCGGTAAAATCAGAGAGCGGCAAATCGTTGAACTGTAGAGATCTTCTTCCTGAATCTGTAACGTTGGCTCAGGCGTGAGAACACAATGCAAGGTGGATCATCGGGTATTGGTTACGGTTTGAAGTATCAGGTACTTCACGATCGTCTTCGATTCGAATCCTTTTTCAATTGACAGCTTCTTTAATGGAGGAATTTGCTGAATTCAGGCTAGATGTATATCGGATGTGAAAGCAGATAAAGATCACACCAGCTTTCTCACTGGAACTCTAAGTCTGAAAGAAGAAAACGAGGTGATCGATCATTAGATCTGTTTCGTCTTGTTTCTGGATCGGAAGATTCTGATTGTTGATTTTTAGGTTCATTTGCTTCGTTTATCATCTGGTGGATCTGAGCTGTTATGTGAGGGTCTGTTCTCGCATCCTAATGAGATATGGGACCTTGCTTCTTCTCCTTTTGATCAACGCATTTTCTCGACTGTCTTCTCCACTGGTAATTCTCATTCTCGAAATAGCTAATTTTGAGTTGATTTTGAAGTAACCAAATCGGAATTTTCGATTAGATGAATGTTTTTTTTTTCAGAAATAGAAAGCATGGTTAAAGAAATTTTAAATTTTTCCTAACATTCTGAAGTTGAAAATTCATGTTTTGGGTCAAACCACAGCTGGAAATTGAAAATGTCAGACGATACTTAGTTTACTTACAATGTTGTTTCCATTTCAAGGCGACGCATATGGAGCAGCAATATGGAAGATTCCGGAGCCATATGGTCAATCGAATTCTTCAACGTTGGAGTGTGTTGCCGCCCTTGATGCACATGTTGGTAAGATTAATTGGTGAGTTCATGGTTTACAATTTCAGCAGTCTATCTACTGAGTTTGCATATATATGCGGTGGTCCAAAAGTATTAGAATTTTTTACTTTTTTTTTATCATCATTTTCATGAAGACTCTGTTTTTCTCTTGTGGAAACAGCGTTCTTTGGTGTCCCTCTGAAAAATCTGACAAGTTAATCAGCATGGATGAACAAAACCTTGTCCTGTGGAGTTTAGACTCTTCAAAAAAAAGTGCCGAGGTGATTTTATGAACCAGAAGGGAGAGACAAAACCCTTAAAATCATTTTTCACTCCTGTGTTTATAGACCATCTTTGAGGTACTTTCTGCTTAATTGCTTTCTGCTAATTGTAGGTTTTATCTAAGGAGTCGGCTGGTATGCGGCATTCTTTAGCTGGTGGAGCATGGAATCCACATGATGTTAATTCTGTTGCAGCAACTTGTGAATCATCTATCCAGTTTTGGGATTTACGGACTATGAAGTATGTCATCATTTGTTCCTTTCCTATGTTCCCATGAAAGTTAATATGTTGGATTCCTGCATGCATCAGCTAGCGGGTTTCACCTAATCAATAGCATGACATTATTACTTTTTGGGTTCCAAAATCAGATACATTTATGTTGAGTTTATTATGTTTGAATATTTACAGGAAGGTTGATTCAATTGAACGTGCCCATGTACGTAATGTTGATTACAATCTCAAGAGAGAACATATACTTGTAAGACTTCACTCCGTATGTAAATATTTTAAAATCATGCTTGTCAAGAAAAACACAGTATTTCACAGCGAGAAAACAAAAACTGTTATATACATTGCAAATGGGTAGGAGGAACAAGGAAGTAATTGTCTCATTTCTCATGTAATTTTTTTTTTCCTGGGTAGAACTTTTGTTCTGAAAGGAGCTAGGTCCACTATTTTATAGAAATGGTATCAGATGTTTGTCTTTATTCATTGGATTGTTTATTGTGTAGGTTTCTGCAGATGATGAATCTGGCATACATCTCTGGGATCTTCGGAATGCGAAGGTTCCTGTGCAAGAGCTCCCTGGTCATACACACTGGTAACTTTATCTCTATGCTCATTTTTGGATTTTTTTATTTTTCCTTCCATGATTCTACTTCACATGCACCCAAACTTAATGCTTTGGACCTGGGATTTGTTTCTAGCGTGACTGGTCTTTCTGAAAATTTTTACAGGACATGGGCTGTTAGGTGTAACCCTGAGTATGAAGAACTAATCCTGGTACTACCCCTACCTCTTTTCCTTCTTAGAGGAATCAGCCTAATCTATATTGTAACTGTGCTTGTCCTGTATCAAATACGATGATACTTTTATCTGTCAAAAGCATTTTCGTGTCTGTAATACATGCTGCAGTTGATGATTCAAGAACAAGTTCTGTCACTTCGTATATCTAAAGTGTCAGTTTCTGATTAATTTAACCAAACACAGAGCGTTGGAACAGACTCAGCTGTCAACTTGTGGTTTGCTTCAGCATCTAGTGAGAAGAAAACCTCAGAAAGGTCAATTCTCTTTATCATCGTAGCCAATGAGTTGCATTTTTCCAACTTTGTTTTGAACTTTTATTCTAATGTCGATGTTGTGCAGCCCGGTGGAAGCATCGCGACAGCGTGTGAACCCGTTGCTGAATTCTTATACTGACTACGAAGACAGTGTCTATGGTAAATGCTCTTGGAACAGACTGAGTTTAGTTACCATATTTTTACACTAAAATATGCATGAATTCACTAAAATGATTGCTGTCACAGGCCTTGCTTGGAGCTCGCGTGAGCCTTGGATTTTCGCATCATTGTCATATGACGGGAGGGTACGTAACCTAAAGAACTATGGAGAACTAAGAAATAAACCATCTATTGCGCCACTTCTAAAATCTCAAAGCCGTTTGGACAGTTCATCTTATAATTTTGGTTTTGGTTTATGTTAGGTTGTGATCGAATCCGTCAAGCCTTTCCTGCCAAGAAGATAGGTTCATGCACCCAATTAAAGAAGGCTTCCGAGGAACTGCTGCATTGTCATATGTTATCACTTATCATTTTATACAAATTTTGAACGTTTTGATAATAATGACATCACCAAAACTATCCTTCTACAATTGTTGAACTCTTACTCATATCTCTGTTCATCTCTATCACTCACCATAAGCCACAATATCTATTTAAGGTCAGAACCTATATTACAAACAAACCTCGTAGTACAACGTCAATGAAGCTAGAGAGAGAGCTGCTATAATTCAGTTTTATATAAAGAAAATATTCAGATCAAGTAATCACCAGTAAGTGAAATTCTTGTCACAATGCTACATATGCCTTCTTGTATTCCCTTTCTCTAGCTATATCTCTGGTCAAAAACCTGATTCGGAATATTGCTAAAATATGACTGAAAAAATTGCTCTTTCCTCGGATCCTGAAAAAGTAAAAACAATGCTCTATAAAACAAAGCTCTATCGCGCGGTTCTATGTACAGGAGACATTAGATGCAAAATGGTGACAACAAGGCTTAGCCCCAAGGTTGGGAAACTTGCTGTGAAGTGTCCAAGCAGAGGAGAGATCCAGTGTAATGAGTGAAGCTCATTGATGTGAATCTAACTAGTCTGATAGCATTTCTTCAAGCTCAGGCTCATCGGAGGTAGATGGATCATCATAGTCTAAACTTGTCCCGTTGTACAATCCTCTGTCCTGAAGATCACTCTGTTCTTCCTCATAGTCTGGCTCTGACCAATCTGGCTCATCCTCTTCAGTTTGATCATCATTGGTTACTGTTACTGTTGTGTCTTTAGTTGTGGATTTGTTTTTCTTTCCAAGTTTTCTAGATTCTATTTGCGCCTTTGCCTTAGCCTCTGAATCTTCACATATGCATGTGGATGGGTTCTCGTGAAATTCACCTCTACCGGCTCTTACTTCCTTTGGCTCTCCCATGAATCCTCTCTGAAACGATCGGACTCTAGAGGAAAACTCATCCCACGTTGTGTTCTCTTTGTTCAGGAATAATCTGTAAAGCTTTTTTGCATTTGGCCTAACAGTGGGTTTATGTCCAAAGTATCTCCTGCAAATTCCATTAAAGAAACAAATTGAAAAATACTTAAAACCTTGCATTTCCATCAAAGAGATGAATTGAAAATGAAGAAGAAGAAGATGTTTCAGTACCTCCTCCCAGCCAATATTTTTGCCATATTGCCATTGTTGTTGGTTACAAATACGTCGCTTTCATCACAAACAAGGAAGTCGAGTGCAGCCATTCTAGAAGAGTATGAAGAAAAAGGTTCTAACTCTTCCTTTGTAGCTATAGTGTCTTTTGAATAGAAGTGTGGAAAAAGTGCTTTCAGAGGAGCCAAGGATTCTTCTCCTCCATATACTTCACCAGATGCGACATATATATGGACATCACTGCCATACCCCAAAGCTCTAAGCATCAGTCCAACTTCTTCTGGAGTGAGCGGACATCTTCCTTGTCGCCTTTGTTTTTCTGGGTTGTTAATCTGCAATAAAATTGCAAAATTAGTCATTAGTAGTTTTTTAATACACAATGAATTGCATCTAATCTTTAAAAACAACACAGAATAGACATTACATGTAATGTTTTCCATCTCCTTCTAATTGCTGCAAGTTCTCTCCGTTCCTTATCACCACCACCATAATAGCATCCAGAGAATGCAAGCATATCAGGTTCAAACCTGCAACAAACTCAATATGGCTTGCGTCAAGACACTCTCTAGTATTTATATCTTCAACATGGATAAGTAGAATATTATAAAGATTCCTTGTTAACTAGGTTGTCAAATGTGAAGGAGTTAATAAATGAGCTCCAGGATACACATGTTTATGCATTTGATTCTACCCGTTTCACGATGCAACTTCGTCTATTAGATAAGAGCATTGACTTTTACCAGGAAAAAAGATAAGGGCATTGACCACATGATGCTTGGAATACCAACTAAGCCAACCTATGAGGGGATGCTAAAAGGTTTCAGCTGTGCTACATGTTAATTCTCCCCAGGAAAATGCCCTTGTTCAGTAACAAAGTGAAATACGAGGAAATATCAGGATTTAAAGGTGAACGGTTGTGCTACCTTAGATGTAAAGCAATGAAATGTTTGCTCCTCAATCGCATGCGCCGGACCAATTCATTACCCATTGTAAGAATAGGATCAGTGAATTTTAGAGCATGGTAATTTACTCTACATCTTAGCTTTTGCAAGTCATCGCTCAGTTTGTTTGAAAGTCTGTAGTCAAATTTGTTCAGTTGAATTGCCTGAAGATAATACAGACAAAAGTGATATAAGCCTATGGCGAGATGCTTATGTAAATGACAAGCACTTCTCCGTAGGTACAAAATGCTTTAAGTTCTATAGTTGGAAACAAACATAAACATGCTAGCAATCAACGAAAGACAATATAAAGAAGGACATAAACCAACAGCACCTACAAATTGGTGTACCAAACAAAAGAATAGTACCAAAAGCAATTAAATGGTAACACTTTTGAAGACAAATATTTGGATCACCCAAAGCAAATAGTGGATAGAGGAGTAAGACAGCAAACAATTTGCTTTGACATATTTTTCCTAAAGATGCAATAAGAAAAAAGTTTCAGAGAAGGAGGAAACTTACATGCCTTTTGTGAAGAACAGGTAAAACCCGATTAATATAGCATCTCTCATTACATTTCCGTGGTACACGCATTCTACCTGGACTCCAAGTTCGCCCTCCTTTCTGTGGAAGTTGCTTTATAATTCGAACATCTTCCGACAAAAATGAGATATACCAATCAACATCGAAAATATGCGAGAAGTCACTGCACAAAACTCACAAAAAGTAAGTAAGAGATGCATAACATTTGGTTAAGGAAACTATGTAAATGCTTATTCGTCCCGAACCTGGCATCCTTCCAGTAAGACTTCTGGTCTAACTTTGGAACAACAAGAGTAGCATTTAGAATTCTTGCCGCAACAACTGCATCTACAATCTGCACAAGGATGCATTTTAAAATTCCATAATACGACTCAGAAAAAATTGCCATATGTTAGACAAGATATCTAATCTGAATAGAATATAGTTTGCAGATAAATAAGAGGTAGATCCATTAGCTGATTAAGAAGAATAAGAGATATCGTAATGTGATGAATAATGGAGATAGGTAGCAAGAAGAGAAGAGAAGAAACTCACTCCAGTTCGTTGTTGATTCAAACCACCACTAGTGGCGATTGCCAAGTATCGATCATTTCTCGTCACTGCTTTCGCATCTGCAAAGAAGTAGTATATGACTAATCAGTGCCTGATTCCAACTAATCGAAACTGAATCCAATTCTCTAACAAATTAATACGAAAGTTACGTACTTGCGAACTTGGTACTCGCATTGCTGCATCCATAGAAGAAGTCAGCATTGCGTGAACGCCAGATATCACGATCTGATCTGCCTCCAGTTCTCTGTATGGATCGAAGCCATTTTTGCACAAAAGTAAATCATCAAATAGGTCGAAAAGTTTCAAACTTTAGCGAAGTACTAACCGGAACTCGGAAACCCGATGCTTTGATCGCATCGTTGGGTGTGTAACGAACACGTGGCTGAAGGCGATCGAAATCTCCCGGAGGTGGGGCGAGGAAGGAGAGAAAAGCGAATAGAATGAGGAGAGATAAGGAGACGGCGAAAACGAGAGGAAGAAGACGGCGGAGACGGTTGTCGTAAGGGTACCGCCGCCGATGGAAACTCATGGCGGCCGCCGCGCAACTAACTCGCCGCTCTGAGCCAGAGAGTTTGAGAGAGAGAGAGTGTGTGTGTGTTTGGAATCAAAACATGTTTAGAATGTTACGATTTCAGAAATCAACAAAGCATTGTTTCGATCACGAGCGACAACTACAGTATTCTCTCTTTTCTTCAATCAAACAAAATAATCTCTGAGAGAGCGAAAGAAATTGAGTTACTTTTGGTTTTTGGGGGCATTTCATTTCTTAATAAAGAATACTTTTGGTCTTACATCTTTTTAATTAAGCTGTAAACTTATAATTACGAATACTTTATGAATTAATTAATTAAAAGGTAGTAAAAGTTAGTCTTATTGGAAAATAGTAAAAGTTAATAATCAAAATCTTATTAAAAGTTAATAATAATCCAGTCGGCAGCATCGATTTTATTTTAGTTTATTATATAACAGATGTTAGTCTTAAATTCAGATTTAGCTGATACTTCCGTGGAGTCTATATACTATAACAGTATTATTAACACTCATAGATCTTCACTAGATAAACAAATGTCCCAATAGTTGACAAAAAAAAAAAAATAAGAGAAGAAAATTGTCCTCAGTGAGTAGCTAATTCGAACTTGTAGGTGATCACTAGTATTCTGCCATTGAACGAATCTTTTAGATTACCAATTTAGTACATTTTTGTTAAAACAAAAAATATATATCTTCTTCATTTTTCTACTCAGAAATATCTTCTTTTTGTTTGCATTGTTGTACAATATAATAATGCTTAGTACATTTTGGTTTGGTATTCGATGGTTTGAAATCATCTTACTTATGGTAAATGTTTTATATTTGGATAATTAAAATACAAAACAAAAGAAATGAAAATCAAGTTGTAACATTACTATTACGTTTGTTTCTGTCGTTTTATCCCCTCAAACATACTAGTATTATTACCAATACTCAAGAACATCATACAAGTTTCACTTGTTCAATATTTAGCACAACCAAATTAGGAGGACTACAATCCAAAAACAGCCAATATCTGTCGTTTTCATCTGTCCTTTATGTTTTCACACTACATATTCTCTTTCTCGTTTTAAATGAATCAAGTTTCAATCTCAATTGTCATGTTCTTTTTTTTTTTTTTGTCAACAATCTCATGTCATGTTCATACCATACGAATCATATGCATTACACTTTTTACCCTTTTTAAAAGAGGGTTAAAATTCATAGTAAGAAAACACAAGTATAACTCTGGATAACCAAGTTTTAAGGTGCAATTTGAAATTTCTTTAGCTGTTTCTAAAAAGAATAGTACAATAAGAGAAAGTGGTACAAAAATAATTCTAAATTATAATATCTAGTTGAACGATAAAAAAGAATACAGTAAAAAGTTAAATAGAAGTTAAAAAAAAATATAATTAAAGAAAAACTCAAATCGCATTTGGTGGTTCGCAGCCATCTTGTTAATCCGTCTCATACTCTCATCAAACCGCCTTACTGAACCACCACAACGAACCGTTCATTTGGTTGGTTGGTGACCCTCCAAAACGGTTGAATGTCATCACCAATTATAATCACCAGCTTGTACATGATACAACACAAAACGGAGCAGCTTCGTGAAATGGCAGAGGATCAACATCGAAGAAGAAGAGACGAAAACCGCTCTTCTTCAGGAACAATGAACACTTCCCATTCTACCTATTTAACCATACTTGTTCGAGAGTCCTCTGGCCCAGGGGCTTTGGTCTTCTGACCATATAATCCGGGCACCGAGCATCGCGCACCATCTAAGGTTCAGAAGTGCTGCAGCAAGATGGTCCTCAGAGTTTCTGAACAGCTCGATTATCTTTGTTTCGGCTTCAGGATCTTCGCTCATGACGAATTTTTCCTCAAGCTCTGTTTTCCTCTCTCGAAGACTCTCTTTGTCTTCTTCGCCGAGCATCCTTAGGCTTAGAACATTCAATGCTTCTATTGCTGTCGTATGATACCCATTTTCCACGTAACAAGTGAAAACATAATGGCATGTCGTTGGATCTGGATTCACTTTCTCTCGGTGCATTTGCTCCACTATGTACTCAATCACATCAATCATTCCCTGCAGACAAAGTTATGTGTAAACTAAAGCAGTTTATTCGCTTTCATTACTTTCAGCATCCTTGCGACAAATATCTTTACCTTCTCAAATGCTTTACGCAAAATGGTGTTGTATGATAAGACATCGAGATGAATCTCTTCCAATGCAGCTTGGTCCAAGAGATTGAGTGCCTCCTCGATATTCCCATCATTCAACAAAATCTATGAGGAAGTACACAGCTTTAGTTAATAGAACCGCCTGCAGCCCAAGAGTTAATGTATCTAATCCAGAAATAAAGAAATGAACAGCAATATAAGCAGCCAGATTCCATCAAAAAATTGGAAGTTCTGAGTGTGAGTGATGGTTTAAGAAAATTTAGTATGTGTGTGTAACCCTGTGTATAATTCTTTCATCTTGAACTGAATACTTGTAGCAAGTTCTTGAAAAACAATGGCAGGAAATTTTTAAAATTGTAATCAGATACTCAGGTTATTACCTTCATCAGAGCAGTAAACGTAACTGCTTTTGGAGAAAACCCGTCACGGATCATCATGGAAACTAGGGCACGCGCTGATTTATAAGAGTGAATAATGCTGCAACAATCAATCATTATATTGTAGGTAGCAACATCTGCAGGGCAGCCACATGATTTCATACGTTTGAATATTTTGATCACCATGTCAGTCTGCATGTAATTTAAGAATAGCGATCAATATGCTATATGTATGCTGGTCCAAGGAAAATTTCAAAAAGCTATTAGACTGAAAACTTACTTCATTTGCCTCGAGAAGTGAATGAAGCACTATGTTGTATGTAGGCGTTCCTAGATACATATTGCTGTGAACACTGAGGTTCTCAGCCTTTTGCAGGTGTCGGATCATCTCATTCACCATACCTTCAGCTCCGAGGGCTCTAAGCTGGAGAAAGAAAATGGAAAGTGTAAAAGGACAAGTTCTGTTGACAAAAAAAAAAGGAAGAAGAAGATAAGAGCAGAAACTAACCACATTCCGCCTTGAGATAGGACTGTGCTGAAAACCATTTCTCATCATGTCCAATTCTATAGCGTTCATCCTTTTACAACAATCTACTTGGGACAACATGTTGCCCTCTTCATATGGTGCATTCACATTACCAAATAATGAAAAGAGCAGTTCATATGTCCTCATATCTGGACGCAGTTTTAGCTGTTTCATTCTAGCCAAAACTCGGACAGCACGCTCTGGTTGATCCTACAAAACAATAGTAAGAAACTGTTTAGCATAAATTAGCAGAACAAAGTTGTTTAGGTTCAAGGATTATGTACTAAATATATGGACACATAATAATAAGACCTATAAAACATGACAACCACTTAGTGTGCAAATTAATTTTGGATGAATATTTTGAGTAAATTCATAAAACAGAACATTAAGACATTGTTCCAAGCGTCTCCTATGATTAGAATGGAGATGTAGTCATAAGTATGGTCTTTAGAATCTTCTATAGCATCTAGAATCAATTCATGTCCTTGAGGCTTGGGGAAAAAAAAAATTGTAGTAGAATACACGAACTGCAAAAGACAAAAAAGGTATCTAGGGTAACTGGAATTTAGACATGTAGAATAATAAATAACTAACCAAGGAGTCATACGCAGCAAGAAGGTTATTAAAAGGATATGCATACGAGCATTCAGATATTTGATCCAGCAGATGTTCAGCTAAATCAATTTGAAAGGCTTTACTGCAATAGGCTGAAACCGTAGCAAGAGTTGAATCATATGGTTTCAGATTCTGCTGCTGCATTACTTTCAACTGCGTAGAGATATGAAATATATAGGAAAATCGTTACAAAAAAGCTAAACTACAATAAGAAAGAAATTATGAAAGAGATGGCTTGTTCAGTATATAAACTCTTACCAGTGTCATGCCATATTCATATCCTTCTGGAAATGCAACCGCTCTAATGAAACCGTCATATGTGTGGCTTGATGGTGGCAACCCAAGATTTTGCATCTGTTAGTGCAGATAAGAAGAATGAGGTTTTCACCAAATACCACAGAGCAGGACCGGAACCAGTTAAAAGAGAAAAGGTAACCAGCTACAGATTTCTACAGCCAACAAGGACGGTAAAGAGCTGGAATCAATGATCATGAAAACTTGGGAATTTCAATCAAGGTCATAGAAAAATATCAAAATTTCCATTCAAGATTTGTTAATGTTGCAACTGTCTCCTAAGACTTTTCAAAGACATAAATTTACAGTATTGCGCGCAGTGCTTAGCGGAGAAGGAGATGGAATGGATGAATGGGAAAGTGGTGGGAAATACCTGCAGCATCAGCTGGTGCGCTAGCTCAGAGTTTTTAGATTGTCCACATGCATGAATTACATCATTGAACGACCACCTGAGGACCCTAGTTGCAGGGATGTGACCTTTCGGCAAAGTCACTTTAGAAGACTCATTTTCATTACTCTGTGCATCAGAAGAATTGCACTCCACAGTGTTATTTTCATGAGCATCCACCCGTAGTGTAACTATGTGATCATTTACTCCAAAAGCAACTTTCTCTGATCCTGTTTCACCATTTGATGGTACAGGAATATCCAGTCTCGTGGAATGCAATTTTCCTCGGTTGGATGTTACAAAGAGCTCTCCTCTTAAAGCTAGAGCCACCATGTGTTGCAATAACTCATATGCTAATTTCAAATCCCCCAACCTCGTGAAGGACCATATGAATTTTCTGAGAGAGAGTATATTCAGACTATAGTGGTCGACATAGTGTTTCCAGATATCATTGACAGCTGATAGATTGCGTTGAAAAACTGCAAGCTGAAAATAATACTAATCAGATAACAAAGAAAGTAAGATCCACTATGCAGATCAATGAAAAATAATTTAAACCTCTATGTCAAGGAAGAAAAGAAATTCCTTAAGCGACAGTAAAGCTAAGACAGAGATGGACACAATAGCGAAAAGATAAGTCTTTTCCATATATCCTACACTCGAATGGGCAATGAAATAACATATGTTCTTAAATAAACCTTGAGAAGTGCTGCATATGTAATTTCATTCTTCCCCACTCTCCGCCGATCCATTAATTCCAAACATTTATTAGCGTGATATCCACTTCTCGTTTTTGCACAGGCTCCAAGAAAATAGTTATAGACGGGCAGAACAGGAGAGATACTATCATCTTCTCCGATAGCGTGAATAAACTCTGATGCCTAAACAGATATGGCCAGAGAAATAAATCGATAAATGGGAGTCACTATATTATGTAAGGAAATATTAGATCTTTCATTAGAATTTTGTATACCTTATCCAAGTGTCCCCCATTACAAAGGGCTTGTACTATGAACAACAAAGATCTGCTGTCCAGACTGATTTCCTTCTTACACATAACAGTGTAAGTCTCCATGCCAAACTACAGGAACAAATTACTGCCTTGAGGTCAGAGACAACAAAGTGTACTATGATGAGAAACTAATTACGGATAGACATCCCAACCCCACCAAAACTTCAGTGATAGAGAACTACGAAATCATGCAACATACTTAAAACAAGCCTAAGGGCGATTTTTTCATATATCAACTTACCACAGGATCCGGTGATCGCGCACAGTAACTTAGAATACCATGAAAATCATCAGCACTAAGTGAATAATTCCCCTGTATTAACTTTAAAAGTAGAGCTGACGCTGCAGGCCTCTCTCCAGAACGAAGAGCATCAACAATCTGCACCTGTAAGATCTTCCTAGTTGACTCATCTTGGCATCGAATGAACTCATTACCTGCATATGGAGCATGCATTCTCAAGTTAAAAAATCTCGTCTTTAATAATAATCCAAATGAGATCAATAGATAGTGAGACAAACAGAACATAGAAAAGGATAAATCAGACATACCGATCAATGTCGTGACACTACGAGAACAAGAACAACCAGCTTCATTATCAATTCCACTTCGTCCCCGTCCCTAAAATCAAATTCCCGTTTAATCAAATTACAAAGTTTTCAAATTGAATTGAAGAAACACTGATCATTAACAAATCTGAAAGCACCACAAGGAGCAGATAACTAACCCGAGATACGTATGGCGGTAACTTTGACGACGACCTGCCCACAATAAATCGCAATGGAGAAAGCCACCTTCATTGCAAAAACACGAAGCAAGTCAATGAACATTTATTATTGAACTAGTAGGCAACACAAAAACCCAATACGACAAAGTAACTTACAGAGCTCTGTACATGTCTTTCAGGCTCGATTCTGATGTTCCTCGAGATTAGAATTTTACGGAAGGACAAAACTTACTTCACAGAACTAAAATCTACACTCTTTTCAACTAGGTGTATCTGGTTTTAGCAATCTACACAAGAGATGCGAGCATGTAAGAGAAGACAGAAGCTTGCCGAAAAGAAAATCAAACGAATAAACTCAGGTTTATCAGTCTGATGAAAAAACAAATAATGGGCCGTCTTCTTTTACATTTGGCCCATTTATGAATCCATTTTCTCTCCGGTTTAATTTTATCTGGAGATTGAAGAAAGATTGCATATCTAAAACTTCTCGTTAATTTAAAAAGTTAGCAACTGTACTTGTGAAAGATATTGCATACAACTGTACGACAAAGAAATAAATCAAGAAAAAAATACTCCATTTCAATCAACAAAAGCCATGTATATAGCAAGATTAGCCACCTAATACAAAAATATTTAGTAACATTCATCACTGTGGTTTAAACAATGAAAATACAGAACAGTTATATGTACTGATGATATTTTTGTCTCTGTTAAGATCAGTGTACTAGAAAGGAACTTGGTTATTTTTTTATACATGTCAAAATTACATATAGTACATATAAACTAAAGGCCAATTGGATAAAGAGTTTTACATTTTATTTTAGTTTATTAGTTGCATTGACAAAATATCATTTTAATTTATTTACTCCACAACTTTCATTGGAACATAACCCATATCCTTGACCATCTTTCTCATAACATTCTTCTGAGTCTTCCCAGTGGAAGTCTTAGGAAGATCCGAGAAAACTACCGTCTTTGGAACCATCTTCTTGTTCTTGTTCCCAAGCTTTCTCTCACAGAACTCAATGATCTCTTCCTCTTTCGCTTCAACTCTTTCCTTGAGCTTCACAAATGCGCATATAGACTCTCCTAAAGCTTTGTCCGGTCGACCAACCACAGCTGCTTCATAAACTGCTGGATGACTATAGAGAAGCCCTTCGATCTCCGTGGACCCCACGATTTCTCCTCCACAAGTTATAACATCCTGTGACCTATCTTTTAAATGTATGTATCTTGCGTGTGGAAACATCAAATAATCATTAGTAAATTCACTAAATCAGTTATATTCGAATGTTAAAGCGATGCATGATTGATTTACTCACCCATCAGGATCTATAACACCCATGTCACGACTCCAGAACCATCCACCTCTAAAAGCCGCCTCTGTGGCTTCTTTTTCGTTGAAGTAACCACTCATGACGGTGTTTCCCCGGAGAACAATCTCACCGATCGTTTTCCCGTCGTGTGGAACCGATTTCATGGTGGTTGGGTCTACCACGTCGACGGCCTCCATGGCAAAATGGTTGAGACCGTCTCTTGCCTTGAGCTTTAAACTCTCATCCTCAGGTAGAGTTTCCCATTCAGGCATCCACAAACATGCCGTTCCTGCTCCATGCACCTCCGTACACCCAAAAGCCGTCATCACTTTGAATCCTAGCTTCTTGAGTCTCAAAATGAGCTGTCCAAATAAAATGCAGTTTACCGAAGGATTATATATGCTTTACATAGCCGGATCTACCTTATTAAACCAAACGGTGTAAGTGAGCAATATATACATTTCTGGTGTATTGTAACGGAGCTAACGTATAAAGCAAGGCATTATATATAACCTAAAAATATGGTAGTTCACACCGAATAAGCCGGACTGAACGAATAGGTATTAGATGATTAGATCGAAGTTGTAAATTAGAACTTTACGATTAGTTTTACCTCAGGAGGCGGCGGGGATCCTCCGCTCATAACCTGTACGGTCCAAGGGAACAACTTCTTGACCGAGTCATGGACATTGCCACATTGGCAATCATGTTGAGAAGGGCAGGCGAGCCACCAAAGTGAGTAACCTTGTGATTCACGACACTATCGTATATAACTTTATCATTGACTTCTCTGAGACAAACATTGACTCCTCCAAAAGCGGCGACTGTCCAAACAGAGCACCACCCACTGCAATGATACATCGGAACGGTCCAAAGATAAACCGGCATTGGTTTCATCTCATTGATAACACCAACAGCAATTGCGTTCAGATACGCACCGCGGTGGCTATAAACTACGCATTTGGGGGTCGATGTGGTTCCGGATGTGAAATTGAGAGCGACTGGATCACATTCATCGACAGGTCTTACAGGTTTGAAATTAGGGTTTCCAGAGGAGAGAAAATCCTCATATTGTACGTGTTTTGATTTCTCTGTTGGATTCTCTGTGATTGTGATGATGAGAGGTTGTTCTTCGATGTTTGAGAGGAGATTGAGAGATTCTTCAGCGACATTGAGGAATTTAGAGTCAACGAAGAAGACTTTTGGCTTCGTTTTGTCGAGCGCCATGGCAAGCATCTGGGAATCGAAGTGCGTGTTTAACACGCAAAGCACGGCTCCAGCCATCGGAGCTCCAAAATGAAGCTCGCATAGCGCAGGAACATTTGGCGCCAAAGCAGCCACCTAAAGTATGATATTTAAAAAACCTTTTTTTATATGATTTTTTGAAAAAACGTATGGCCAACAAAAAGTCGTTAATCCACTTACGACGTCGTGGCGGGAGAGACCAAGGTCGGAGAGAGCAGAGGCGAGGCGGACGCAACGGTCACGTGTCTGGTGCCACGTGTACTGAATATCACCGTACACGACGGAGGTTCTACCGCCGAATACAACGGCGGCCCGCTCGAGGAAGCTGATCGGAGAAAGCGGGACGTAATTCGCCGAGCACCTGATTGTTCCTTCCATCTTTTCTATATGGTTATTGCGCTAGTAAAAACCATATAAAACTGGATTAGCTTATGGTGTTAACTTGTATTTTATATGCAAACTTTTTTTGTGTAACGCTCCAATAATTAACCAGTGACATTGAAATCTTTAATTAACTTTTTTTTTTTTTGGCTAAACCTTTAATTAACTCTCTTTGATTAACTTATGCCACGAGTAAATCAGAATCTGTGAAGAAGCTTGGTAAAACCTTGCCACATCTTGTTAGAGAATCTGAGTGAATTGCCACAAGTGGCTGTTATAAATTAAAGTTTAGATAAGCTTTTACAAAAATCTTGTACATATATATATAGGGAGTTAAATGCAAAAAGATTGTTTGCCAAAAAAAAAAAAAAACAATCAACATTCATCTAGTGGGTCTAATAGATCAATGGGCCGAATTAAACTTTATATAGAAGCCCATAAGAGTAGTTTAATAGAGGTTTTTAACAAAACTTTTTTTCTTCCTTCGCCCATATAAACTGTTTAGGCTGCAAAAAAGAAAAGGGAAGATTCAATTTAGGGTTTGTGATTCGAAATTTATTTGAAACCGCGAAGTAACCGAAGATGAGCCGGAGCTTAGGGATTCCAGTGAAGCTTCTTCACGAGTCGTCGGGTCATACCGTGACGGTGGAGTTAAAGAGCGGTGAGGTGTACAGAGGAAGCATAATCGAGTGTGAGGATAACTGGAACTGCCAGCTCGAGAACATCACCTATACGGCTAAGGTAATGTATTACTTTCTCGATTTCGTTTTTTCATAAGTTGACGTAGTTCTTGAACCCTAGTTTTCGTTTCTTGCCCATTGCTCATGTAGGTGCTGTGAAAACCCTATAAGTGGCAAGAATTGAATAATGTACTCTGAAATTTAGCGGCTTAGGTTTCCTGTTTTAGGGGATTGTTGAAGATAGTTCTATATTCGTGCAGAACTGAGAATCCTGGTGAAATTCTTGCCAGTAAAACCCCTAAAATTGTGATCCCAGTAGTGAATGTGAGTATGTTAGTCTTCAGATGGTCTTATTACAGATTGGGTTACGAGCCTGTATATGTTAGTAGTAGAGAATGAAGATTATGCAAAGTAGAACTTGTAAATATTTGGAAGGAAATTTAGGAGTTTCTGATTTTATAAATTACAAGACCATATATTTAAACTTGAAGTGTTACTGCAGATATATGTTCTCACACATTTGTAAATTTTGAATAGAACTTAATATCTTCTTTTCATGATTGTTACTGAATTTACGTCTGCGCTCTTTATGATTCCCTGGAACAGGATGGTAAGGTATCACAGCTTGAGCATGTCTTCATTCGTGGCAGCTTAGTCAGGTGCTGTATAACTTCATTTTGAGATCCTCTTGTTTCTTACTTGTTTACTTTGTTGGATCATTCTTATCAACTTAGTTGACTGATAAGTGACTTCTTGTGAAATCTTGACAGGTTTATAATCATTCCAGACATGCTGAAGAATGCTCCAATGTTCAAGCACGTAGATGCTAGAGTCAAGGTATACTTCTTGAACGTGATTGAGGATATCAAACCTGTCTATGCTTTAGAAACATGAAAAGATAATAACATCTTGCTTTACTTGATCAACGCAGGGAAAGAGCTCTTCACTAGGTGTAGGTAGAGGCAGAGGTAGAGGTGTTGCAATGCGAGCCAAAGTAAGTTCACCCTCGCCTAACTCCTTTATGTTTCTGATTTACTGTTCAAGAATAAAATGTTTGCAAATGCAAGCCATCTATCTAATTGAATTTTGATGATGTCATAAAGGCTCAAGGTACTGGGCGTGGAACAGGAGGAAGGGTAGCCGTGCCACCTGTGAGGAGATAGTTTAGTTAACCCTTGTAATGTAGCTTGACTCTTTAGACAATCTCTACAGTATCCAGGAGAATCTGCCGTCGTCAGCTTGTCATTTATGCATTTAGGGACCCTAAATTAGGGTACACAGTAAGTAAAATTTCTAACAAGAAGAGAGGCAGAGGAGGGAAAAAAAAGAGAGGGACGAGTTCTGTGTTTTGTGTTACTAAATATGTTTGAAACTTTGTCATATATTCTTTACATGGTCGTCTTTGAGAATGAGCACCATGCAAAATTCTATAATGGTTTTTAGTCTTGGAGATGTATATTTGGCTAGAAATCAGAAAAGGGTCATCATATGGTTTCTATATAAAAGATACTAAGGCGGAGTTTATTCATTATGGTATTAATTGTACAAAGATGGTCGGATCAAACGAATGAGATACGAGTCCGTAAGAGATAAAACATCCAACATAGGTAGTTCAGTAGTTGTAAAATGATGCAACTGGGAGTTCATTGTTTGGTCTTGTAAACATTCAGCAACCTCGAGCATGCTCTGAACGGCTTCCGTCTACTTGACCGCTACAGCTAGGTGCCACTGGTTTCAACATTCTCACTCTACTTTTTCTTGGTCCGCCTGTTTTTCTCGCCAAATATGTCTCCTCTGCACCGTTTATAGTTTATGCATATCATTTATTAATTTAACAAAGAAAAATTTGTGCCGAAGATGACGAAACAGTTTTTATTCTCTAAAACTCTTTATTATAATATGATGTTAATTTTTGGCAAAGGGAAAACTTACAAACATAACTAGCTAGTGAGAAAGGATGCGAAAAAAAAGCTTTAAATTTCTCTTCTAAGAACGGGTTTGTTCTCGTATGAAAATTATACTACTAATTAGCATTTTAGCTTGTCGACTAAGCTAGAAAGTAAAACAACGACAAACTCACCAGCTGGGAGAGCTGAGACGAACGAGTTATCAGGGGATGAAGACAAAAGCAGCAACATTATTGATAAGCAAAGACACATTTTGGCAATATTACCATTACCACTTCCTCTTCTATCCATTTCTCTCTTTTTTTTTTTTTTTTTTTTTTTGGTAATAAAACTTTTTGAAAGAGGTACGTCTTATAAACAAAATTCCGCCTAATTTATAAAAAAAAAAGTCGTTCGTCTGAGAATAAATCAACGTTAATGGAAACTGTAGTAGACGATTAGTCAAAGTCATTCTAAGAGCTTTATTCCGAAGAAGCACATTATTCTAATCAAATTTATTTTGAGTCTCTGATTGGTGTATGAATAAGTGAGAATTAGTCATTTCTACACCCTATATATTAGAAAACGAAAAAGTCATGGGAGAGACACAATAAAAATGCTCATTAATCAAATGCTGTGACGTACGACTTTTTTAAATTTTTATTATATTTGCAGTTTGGAAAAATAATTTGTGAATTGAAAAAATGAGTTAATGTTTTTTTTTTTTTTGGGTAAAAAGATGAGTTGATGTCATGCACTAAATTTTTGTAATCCATGGAATTGGAAAGAGCTTGTGCAAGTTTTACCTCTTTCTAATTTTATAGCCCAAGAAGAGCCAACTTATATTGGACATCAAAATTCTGGTGTTGCCTTGGTTTTTTTTTTGCCTTGGCGGTGTCGTTTATGTATGTATATGATAAGAAGTAGTAAAAAATTTCTTCTCTAACAAGTTAACATTCAGGAAAATGAAAGAGAATAGTTTCGTATTTAAGGTTACAGTGACATGTTTTTGATATGGTTGAATTCTCTATTCCAAGATGAACAAAACAGTATGCAAATTTCTACAGTGATTTGCGTCTTCCCAAGTCTTGGAACTGGACATTTAGATTTAGTATCAGCTGATGAATCTGTCAATGTTGTATCTTTATGTATAATAATCGTTGCATGTGCAGATCAATTGGCGGATGTTCTCACCAAACAAGTTTTTCGCCCTTTGCTCACTTGTCTACCTGACAATATCAGATTTCTCGATGGCCCTCCGTCTTGCGGGGCGTATAAAGAGTAAAATATGTTGATATCTGCAAATCTTTTTGGTACTTATCTTGTAAAGATGCAATACAACACACTTAAATATCTACACAACACACGCATGACGCATCATATATAATTAGTGATGTTAAAATGGGTATGGAACCCCCACTTAATAAATGGGTTAGTTATAAAAAAATGTACCCATATAAACCCATTTAGAAAATGGGGTTAAACGGAAGGCCCGATTAGACCCATTTATTAATTGGAGTTTTGACTAGATAAATGGTTTAGACCCATTTAAGTTTAAAAAAAAAAATCTCTAATATTTAATTGATTATTTTATTAAAAAAAAGTTTAATATCTTAATAATTAAAAATATATTTTATTAAATACATTAAAAATTAAATTATTTTACTCTTAAATCATATTATTATTAAAATTAAAAAATCACAAATCACGTTTTTTCTGCCAAAAACGCAAAATCACATTTCACATTTAAGTTTATATAATATAATCCAGTCCTCCACGGCTCCACCATTACTGGTTTTTTTTAAGGAAAAGAGTGAAACGTTATGACAAAGTCAATTATAGTTTCAAACGTCAACAAATCATTAAAAAGTCTTTACAACTCTCATCCAAAACCAAATGGATTTACAAATCTCGTCGTAATTATACAGAAATTGTTAAGTTATGATTTGTGAGAGTGCTAATCAGATTGTCAAAAGTTTGACTCGGAAAACACAAGTGTGTTCTCTTAGAAACGAGAACAAAAAGTTTTAGAGAAAATAACTACAGAGATTTCAAAGTAAACCACACACATTTACCCACTTAGGCAACACATAAAGTTGCCGGTCACTCAGCCTTCTCTATTGTCCATTATTACTCATTACGTGTCATGATACGATTGGTTATAGCAGAAACCCAGCTGGTTCAGTTCTTGCAGCATAACCAAATTTAGAAGTGTTGTATTTCCTGTGAACACCTGTTAGCTTCCCTGTCCCTGCCTTGTGGTGGAAAGCAACCATCTTTCTCGAACAGTCCCTGTGACAATTGATCATGAAAATATCAGAAATACGAAAGGCCTGTGCTGAGTCAAAGGTTAACAATTTTGGTCTTCTTACAGAAGCTTCTCTTCGGTGTAGCCAGTGTGCAACTCACAGGTTTTGTTCCAATCCTCGAATCCTTTAAGTGTACTCTGAGCTGTGTAGATAGCCGAGGCTGCTAACTGCGAAGGAGTGTACTGAAGCATCTCGTACTCCACTAGGCAAAGCTCGATGATGAAGAATGATAGAAGCTCAAGCTGAAATATACAAATTTACATTTAGTCACACCTTATGATGATGATGTTTTGATTCTTTAGATTACACACACCTTTTTGTCAGACTGTGCAGCTTTGAGAAACCGTCTCATGAACACATATGGAGTCGGAAGACAGAAATTGAACTGCAAGGTATTTGCCATTAACTTCTCCTGCACGATACAACAATGATCATCTACATATAAAGGAAAGCATCCATGGTTATGATCAGGACAAGATCTAGTGAAAGATTTTACCATATCAAGAATCTCTGTCCTAGTGTAAGCCTTGTCAGAGATCAGGATAAGATCATCTACAACTGGAACTGAAACTTCTTCATACTTGCAAGCAAGCAACATAGCTGTTACGCCCACAAGCTGAAGCTTTTTCCTCGCGATATGATGAACCGCAAGAAATCTGTCAATGAGACTGATTGTGAGGTAAAGCGTCTCCTCCATCAGCTCAAATTTGTAATGTACCTGCACAAAGTTAACAGTCAAAAACTGCCAACTATCTCAAAATCAGAGCAATTCATGATTATCTACATACCTCAATCAACCAATCGATAAGGATTCCTCTCATCCTCTCGTTAATGTCTTGTTGATTCTCCATGTAATTAGGCGATACGCAGCTACGACACTACAATATCATTGAATGATTACAATCTTGATTGAAAGAAGATTGATCATGTCAATACAGAAACAGAACACCAAAAGTTACCTCATTTTTCTTGTAGAAGCAATATATGTCATCGATGTATTCGACTACAGCTAGAGGATTGTTCTTGTCACAGCTGTCTATATCCATTACAGACTCATCTTCTTCGATATCAATATCATTTGAATCTTCCATTTCAATCCCTTCCTGCAGATAAATAGGCAATATGTTACTCATCCGAGTAAACAAAAAAAAGAGTAAGAGTGGCTTTAAACAAACATGGTATTATTGTTACCATTCGATCAATCTCTTCAAGCATGGCTTCAGTGTGTTGAACAAACATTGGCTCATTAAAGTCTCCTTCATCCACATCTATTATGATTCTATCTAATGCTTCGTTTGAAATCAAGTCTGATTTCTTGGTTTCCTAACCACAAAAAGCACTTGAGATTAGCCCCAAACTATTGTCATATTTTCAGATACCAAATTCAATAGTGTCAATAGAAAAAGGTACCTCCTTGTGGATTTGGGGATTGTTATCAGCTAACTGAGCAGCAAACTTCCTGAAACCAAAATCAAGAACAAAAAGATATTAAACAAACTCATCATACAATTATGTGACACTGAAGCAGAAATCGATGAAATTAATACTGACCTTGTAATTGGTCGATGCAGTGGAACAGGTGGAATCTTCTTGTTGCATATCCCATTTTTCCTGAAAATAACAAAAATCGGTTCTTTAAGATAAGTGAATACACAAATATCATTAAAGGAACATACAAAGAAGAAGGTAATAAATAAAATTACTCAGTGAATGGTCTTTTATTGACAGCACAAGGATAAACAGGAGCTCCGATGATGTTCTTGTTTATATTACTGAGTGCTCTTCGTGTCTGTCCATTCGTCGGAATTACCTTTCCTCCACGTAAACCCCCTTTTTCCAAAAATTAGCAAAATCATACTTTTAGTTAATCAACAACGAACCAAAAACAAAACAAGCACTTTTCGATTTAATGGGGGGAAAGTTCTTGTTTTGATTCTGATCTAACCTTGTTGTAGATTCACCGGTCCAATAACTCCGTGTCTGTTCTCATCTGATCCACCCATTATTTATCGTATCTGGGAATCGCAGAAACATGTGTTAAGAATTCAAGTATAATCCAAATTTAATATTTAAGTCTTGAAACCGATTTGAGAATCCAAAAGACTCGACAATCAAGAACAAGATGTAATCTCCTCATAAAACCCAGATGAAATCAACACTAAATTTTGTACCTTAACGCTTTCGAGGAAACTAATAGGCTCTCTCTCTATCTCTCACTCTCTCTTTCAGAAGCAAAATCCCATAACAGCACTCTGTTTCTTCTCTCCAATGATCATCAAGAGTTCTCTTTTATCTTCTTTCTATCACATCAGAAACAAAATTGGAAAAAAAAAGAAAGAAGAAAAGAAAAGGGTAAGAAAGGACTGTAGAGAGTAATCCAAAGATTTTGAAGACGCGAAGAGCGGATATATGTCCGCAACACAAAGATATGTTGTTTTTCTTTTCCTTTTTTTAGAATCAACGGCTAGTTAATCTCAACCGTTGGATGCAACCCTAATGAAAAAAAAAGAATCAGGAACCCAACGGCTATATTGTTTACCATGTGCGTTTTCAAATTCTTCTCTTATTTTCTTCGTTATTACTTATTAGTTATTACTACCACCCCCAACGGTCCAATGGTCCATGTTTTATTTCAATGTCGCCGACCACCAACCGTCTCATAATTATTTTTTTTCCAAGATATTAAAACTCATACAAATAGGGAGATACCCTCGATTTAGTTAATTGTTTGTCCAATTATGATTTATCGTAATTATATTGACCATGATTTACCGTAATCATCCTAACTAGTACTATGATTTAAGATGATTTGAATCTTTACTTAGCTTAATGGCTCTTCACCTTTGTGCTTTTTGCTTCTTCTTTTTTTCTCCAATAGCTTTGTAGCTTTGTCAGACACTCTTGATAGTCAATACATTTGATAGGAATAATTAGATTCTAAAAGAGTTGAAAGAAGTCAAATAACACACCCAAATGCTCTAAAAAGAAGACAAAAGCCCATTTAATATCTTGAGAAACAAAAGTTAGGCCCAATATGGCCCACTATTTCTACCTTCGCCACAGATAGATTTGCAAGTCTCTTCCAACTTCTCTCGAATGTTTTTTTTACTCTCTGAGTTTCTTCTGATCTTTCTATAACCAATATTTGGTGGAGATGAATCAGTTCTGCGATTCCTGATCTACGTTACTCAGTCTGTTCCGCGTGTTGTAGTCACCGATCTGTATCGAATTTAGCGTGGATTCGAGCTTCTCAAATGGAGTTTGAGACTCACGAAGATGCGTACTTGTTCTACAAAGATTATGCAAAATCCGTTGGTTTCGGAACTGCCAAATTGAGCAGTCGAAGATCAAGAGCTTCAAAGGAATTCATCGATGCCAAATTCTCTTGCATACGCTATGGAAGCAAACAACAATCTGATGATGCGATTAACCCTAGAGCTTCTCCTAAAATCGGCTGCAAAGCAAGTATGCATGTAAAACGAAGACCAGATGGGAAATGGTACGTTTACAGTTTCGTGAAAGAGCACAATCATGAGCTTTTACCAGAGCAAGCTCATTTTTTCCGGAGCCATAGAAACACTGAGCCTGTGAAAGCCACAGATTCTCGTCTTAGGCGGAAGAAGAACAGTCCATTGGCTGATTGTAAACATCTCAGCGCTTATAATGATCTTGATTTTATAGATGGTTATATGAGGAATCAGCATGATAAAGGACGGAGACTTGTTCTTGACAATGGTGATTCTCAAATCTTGCTTGAGTTTCTTATGCGTATGCAGGAAGAGAATCCAAAGTTCTTTTTCGCTGTTGATTTCAGTGAAGATCATCTTTTGAGAAATGTGTTTTGGGTTGATGCTAAGGGGATTGAAGATTACAAAAGTTTCAGTGATGTGGTTTCTTTTGATACAACTTATTTCGTGAGTAAATATAAAATACCGCTAGTTCTTTTTGTTGGAGTTAATCACCATGTACAACCTGTGTTGCTTGGATGTGGTTTGGTTGCAGATGATACAGTTTATACTTATGTCTGGTTGATGCAATCTTGGTTAGTGGCGATGGGTGGTCAAAAACCAAAAGTTTTGCTTACTGACCAAAACAATGCCATAAAAGCAGCAATCGCCGCGGTTTTGCCGGTTACTCGTCATTGCTATTGTTTGTGGCATGTACTCGACCGGCTTCCTAGGAATCTGGACTATTGGAGCATGTGGCAAGACACTTTCATGAAAAAGTTGTTCAAATGTATATACAAGTCATGGTCTGAGGAGGAATTCGATAAGAGGTGGTTGAAATTGATTGACAAGTTCCATCTTAGAGATGTTCAGTGGATGCGGTCTTTGTATGAGGAACGTAAGTTCTGGGCACCTACTTTTATGAGGGGAGTAACATTTGCGGGGTTATCAACGCGTTGTCGTTCAGAAAGCGTAAATTCTTCGTTTGATAGGTATGTTCACGCTGAAACTTCACTTAAAGAGTTCTTAGAAGGATATGGACTAATGCTAGAAGATAGGTATGAAGAGGAAGCCAAAGCAGATTTTGATGCTTGGCATGAAGCACCTGAGTTGAAATCTCCATCACCTTTTGAGAAGCAAATGTTACTTGTATACACCCATGAAATATTCAGGAAATTCCAACTTGAGGTTCTGGGTGCTGCTGCTTGTCACCTTACAAAGGAGAGTGAGGAAGGAACAACTTACAGTGTCAAGGACTTTGACGACGATCAGAAATATTTTGTGGATTGGAATGACTTTAAGTCAGATATTTACTGCTCTTGCTGTTCCTTTGAGTACAAGGGATATCTCTGTAGACACGCAATTGTTGTTCTCCAAATGTCAGGTGTTTTCACCATTCCGATAAACTATGTGTTGCAAAGATGGACGAATGCAGCTAGAAACAGACATCAGATCAGTGGAAATCTTGAACTTGTGCAGGCTAATATCCGTCGTTTCAACGATCTTTGCCGCCGAGCCATTATATTGGGAGAAGAAGGATCTCTTTCCCAAGAAAGTTATGACATCGCCATGTTTGCAATGAAAGAAGCTTTTAAACAATGTGCTATTAAGATTAATACCATCGAACATCCCGCCAGGTGTGAAGAATCTGCAATTCAAGCCGGAGATCCTGTCCAAGAAGAAAATCAATATGGATCCACATCGACGCATATTGGACCAGAACCTAACATACATGCAGGCAATGCTCCAGGGCAACCTGAAACCAGACGGGAGAAGAGAAGTAGCCTAAGCAATGCATCTAAAAAGGCAAAGGTCTGTTAGCTTTTTCTTTTTTCACTATGCTATCAGAATCAATAAAAATCTTGTATGGGTACTCGATAGGCTATATGATATCATACACACGACCAAAAGGCAAACAACAATTTCCGCTAAGCAGTCACCCTGATGATGTGATGCATAACTTTGTTCATGATTGGGTATTCTTCATTGATCTTTCCTCATCTGTGCAGCACGTTGCTCAATCTGAAACTGTTGGTGAGGGAAGCCAAGAAGGATTTCAGCATGTGGTATGTTTGATTTTCCTATCTGCCTCCCGAATGCATACTACTCATTGACATTTAGTGAACTTGTAAACATATGGTTGAGTGTTCTGGTCGTTTTCTATTACAGGCTGCTCCAAGACCGTTTCAGGCGGTATTGGCAGGGCAATATCAGAACACACTGCCGGGAGTATTTCAAAATGTAATCCCCACGGAGTTCCACAACCTTCCGGCTACAAATATGCACCAGAACAATCCCCCTGGGTAAAACTTAGTAAAGGAATCACCGCCAAATAGCTTGATAGCTTTGTTGTGTGTAATATATCTCCTACTCTCCTTGTTTATCAGCTTCTTCTCTGGTTCCCTTGTTCGTAGGATAAGTTAATAGAGTAGATGGTGTATCTTTGATGAACTATTCCGCGGAGGTGTGGTAGGCATCTGTATGAAAGCTAATTAATTGTCATGCTTGGAAAATGCAAGCAGTGTGAAAAAGCTCATGAGCAATTTTCAGGGTCATGATCAGGTACATGAAACAGGACTGGCCGGTTCAATGAGGGAATTAAATCTTATTGAACGTATGATAACAACTCATAACTCTTATCTATCCATTTCAAGTCATGTCTTCAGGTTCTTACCTCTGGTATGTTTTGTCAGGCTCTGTTTTCTCCTGATTTTTTGGACCATTTTAAGGGACAATTGGTGGCATGAGATTCCATGTTAACGTGTAAAGTAATTTCCATTTTAGCCTGAGGAAAAAAGAAAACAGGGCTACTGAGTTCTGATTTTGTGATCTGATTTGGCATAGAGATTTTGAGTACAGCACGATGAACTGATGAAGTCTTTGATGCTAGTTAGAATCTCCAGACCATTAGATTTACTAATATAATTTTTAATTAGATTCGTCTACTGTATTGATTGGCTTCAACTAATCTTCAATGAAATATTACAATCTTCTTAAGCTACAAAAAGGATCGGATCATCGGGAGCTGCGTTTGACTTTTTTCTATATTTTGGTTTTCTGATATTTAATAAACATGTATCACTGATGTAACAGATTGTCAATATGTCCGAGTGGTTAAGGAGATAGACTTGAAATCTATTGGGCTTCGCCCGCGCAGGTTCGAACCCTGCTGTTGACGAAATCTTTTTAATTTTTATATTTGGGATCAAAATCGAATATAACTCTTCTTACCTTAGGTGCTCTAGTAAATTAACTTGGCAGTGTCAACTTACAGAGATTAGATGGACTCCCAGACGCAAATATTTTTTGAACTTTTGTAACTTTTACTTCATAACAGATCTCAACATAGAAAAAACATAAGAAATTAAGAATTCTTCACTCGCATAGAAATCTGAAGCAGCTCCAAAAAAAAAAAATCGAAACACATCATAATTTAAACAAGAAATCAAATATTATTCCACTACTGAATCAGGAACGTAATACTCTTACCTCTAGTTACAAAAGAATTGCATAACCACTAACTACAATATAGTTCTTTACTCAAAAACGAAATCGTAACAGTACACAAGAAACTCCAGCCACCGCAAGCTCCAAATACTATGATCATAGTTTCTCTTCTGATTTACCATCTACAGTGCATGGATATGATCATAGTTACTCTTCTGATTTCGGAGCTTCTTTTATATCGATGCTATTACTCTCCTTGTTTTCCTGCATCTCTAGCAGTTTCTCTTGTTCCTCGTCTTGCTCTTGCGGTTTAGCTTCTTGTGCAGCATTTGGTTTCTTGATGGTAGACTGCTGATACATGACTCCACCAAACATACAGACCAAGAGCCCCAAGGTTCCAACAAACGTTGAATGCTTATCCCACACCAACAAATTGATCACAACTGTCAGTAGCTTGTTCACAATTCCAAGAACAGTGAAACCCGTTGCAGAAATGGCCCGTCGACATGAGAACCCGAAGAAAGAGATGGCCAAGCCGAATAGACACGATAAACCCACGGGTAAAATGACTTGAAACGAGTACCAATCAGTCTCGTCACTGATTTCATGCTTTATCTTCTTCAACTCTCCCATTATAAGCAGCTCAAGGGGAAACAAAAGCAGAGCCTCGAGGTTATTGTAGAGAACAAGACCCCATGTGTTCAAGCCAATCGTCATAACCACATGCTTAATATAGACAAAGTCTATGGTCATGCTCACCAGATACGCAAGAGCCCAGCTATACGCTGCGATTGTAAACTGGTAATCCGTGAAAACGTAAAGCAAACTTCCCCCAAATATAGTGGCCAAAGACCCCCACGTTTTAACAGATGGCCATGGCTGGTGCAAGTAAAGCGTTTCCCCAATCGCAACAAAAATCGGAACAGCCGAGCGAAACACAATGAAAGTATCGACATTAGCATGGAGAAGAAGCTCGCTGTTGGTGAACAGAGACAAGTAGAAAATCATAGCTGCAGGAAGAAACCGCCACATTGTCAAGAGATTAAGAGAATCATGCTCGATTAGCTTCATCTGAGCACAGAGCAAGACACCAGCTGCACTAGTAAAGTATTGCATAGCAGTCAATGCACCAGGATAAGGAAATTTCATGATTGCCCATTTGTTGATGATTGAGAGAAGAGAAGCTGAGAGGCAATACCCTGCAGCTACACCATAGACCGAAGCTTGACGAAGCAAACCACTATACCAAGTCTCTTGGCTCGGTTCTGGAACCTTCTGAGCTTCAATTGAAGTTCCGTTTTCCTCATCGTTCGACATATCTCAAATGAATCAGTATGTCGGTGGATCCTAAGATTTATCACTCAGATACTCATTAGCTTCGACTTGAAAACTCAAAATTGCTTCCAATTAAAGCCGATTCTGGGAGTATACAAGCACTGAGACTGCAGAGAGATACAGAAAATTAGGGTTTATAAGTGACACCGATCAAATCGACGCAACATTCAGATCCCGACTAATTACGATTAGATCTCGACATATTAAGCTAAAGTTTCTACAATGGAACGGGAACATTTAGGGTTTATCAATCTCTGCACAAATGTTTGAAGAGGAAAGTCGAAGAAGGTTGTTACCTCTTGGAGTTGGAGAGAGAGAAGAAACGAGTCGCGGAGGAAGAAGAAGATGAAACAGAGGGCGAAGCTTCTTTAGAGAACAAATCCAAAGTGAAGCTATTTAGGGTTGAACACTAATGACAATTTAACAGTGTTATATAGTATGAGAAATGTTATGATTTTACCAAGGAAAAAATAGTAGTAATAGATTTGCTAATGCTCCGAAAATACAATCTACTACATATATTAAAAGGATTACTTTTTTGGAAAAAAATCTCTTAGTTTGATTATATTTCAATTATATTTTATTAGAAATATTTAGGGGGTGTATTGAACTGAGGATTTTAAGAGATTTTGGGATATTCTAAAATCCCCTGTTATTTAATTGATGATTTTTAAAAATCATCTAAAATCCTATGTTATTGAATGTGAAATTTATAAAAATTATTTAAAATCTCTTGTTATTCAATCAATAATTTATAAATCTCACTTCAAATCTACTGTTATTCAAAAAATCACAAATTTTTTAAAAAAATCTATTGAATGTGATTCTATGAGACTTTTCTAATATTTTTAGTTCAAAATATGTCTTACAAAATCACACCTTGAAATATGAAACTTTAAAATATTTGTATAATAAAAAAACATCTTCGATATAGCAAAAAAATAGACTTTTTCAACAATTGTTTTTGGCAAACTATCTCTCGTTCTCTCTTCTCTCTTTACT
>OVAQ01000274.1:0-39008 GCA_900406345.1 Erysimum cheiri | reverse complement strand
TTGTTGGAGATTTTCAACGATTTTCCTACAAAGTATGCGATATAATTGTCACAATTATAAGTTGTTGCAAATTTGCACTGAATTTTCAACAATCTAATACTAAACGTAATTTTATGGGATATTCATTGGAAATTTCCAACAAAATCCGATTGTTAGAAACATTTGTTGGAATATGTCATGTTTTCTAGTAGTGATTGCTTTTGTATATATTTTTTTTTTAAAAAGAAAATAAAGTTAATGTAAAGTCATATGCATGTAATTAGTTTGATCGATTTATTATCTTTTGATATTAGAGTGTAGACCTAACCTGTTTTAAAATTAGCATAAGTTTTTTACTTTTTTGATAAAAATTTATCATAATTAAGTTATGTAATCTAATTGTCTTTTATAAAAAAAAAACATTTATGTACATGTTACTTATGTCGTCTAGCTAACTTTGTTGGACTCAATTTGGATATGACTGGCCTGGTTCAATGGCGTTTCATTTCGGGAATTAATTTGTGGTCCAAACTTCTAAATAGTGAGTTCTCAATTTTTGCTATTTATATATAACACGTCTTATTCAAGTTTTGACAATGACATTTTTTAAGGATTGATTTCGAACTTTCTATTCTAAAACAAATTGTTTTTTTTTATGTGTTTATATTTTCAAGGATAATAGATCTTGTTATTTTTATTTTTTATTTTTTCTTTTTTGTTTAGGTATAATTTTGGACCTTTTGGTTTTCATCTCTATTATAGTAAATGATTTAAAAGTATTATTAAGTCAATTCTCTAACCTTAATATATATACAGAGTTGACAACAAAGGAATTATATTAGTTCTCTTAAGATACCACTGAAACCAGTGACGTACTCGATATTAAGCTTCTAAGGCTAAATTTGGTTCCCTTTTGGACACGAACTCTTTTTTTTGTTTTCTTTGTCAACAGGACACGAAATCTTAATCGCTCAATTAAACATGTGGACCAACTTAAAATATAGATAATGTTGGCAGGTCATAAATTACTGCGTATATAACTTTTCTGCTAGAAAATTTTCATAAACGTCCAAATGTGATATCTCTTTTAGATAAGATCTAATCTAACAACAAGGGGTCCATGAATTCACATGCACGTTAAACCAAGAAAATTTCTTTGATTGGTTGAACTTGAAAAGACTTTCAAATTTATATGGGTCTGGTCACTAGTGACTGGAGTGTTGGTAGCGACATGGTTTAAGAATCGTCCTTTGGCTTGGTGGAGGCTGCTCAAGGAATCTCCGCGTCAATCCGAGGAAGCAAAAATTGATTTGTGGGATCGATCGAAAAAGGATTCTACAGTTTTATACAGGCTATTATGTCTTGTTAAAAAAAAAATCCGCTTTGGTTCACATTTTCTTACAATTTCAATGAATTTGACCCATATGGTTTCAAATCTAAAAGATTTTGTTTCAGAATTTAGTCAATTGTTTTACCAAAAAAAAGAATTTAGTCAATTGACGGCACTTCGTGAATATTCAGAGTTCTATCTTTTTCACCAACTTTGAGACAATAATTATGACATGATGGATAGATATCTACTAGCACGAACAGCTTGAAAAACGTATTCAGATTTTTCTTATACTAAAACTTTAGTTCTTTATTGGTTAATTGATACAAATATTCTATTATATTCATTTAATCAGTTCCTAAAGAAGTATGAATTAAACCCGTGAGGAATTTATCTTGTGTAACACCCAGACAATGTAATTATATATTAACTTGCAGTGAGTAGTGATATATATTAACTTGTATTAGTTACTGTTCTGATCACGGTTAGTGAGTGAAGAAAATAACTATGGTTAGTGAAGAATAAAAGTTAACATTAGACGCATGACATTCTTCTTCTTCCCTCTTTGTCGTATGCTGAGTAGAGAAAGCCAATCTCAACTTTTGTTAGGGATGGAAGATGGGTCAATTCAATATATAGCATTCCAAGCCAAAGATATTAAACTACCAAAATTTTTTTTTTTTCAGAATTTGGAATATAATCATGTGTGTTCGTTAAATCTTTGATTTCAAAGACACAATTTACAACTAGCAAGCGAATATAAAGATCATGCAAATAGAGGTTTAGTTTTAATATCCACATTTGTACCTCAAACATGATTCTATTCAGGCTTGCCTAGAAGAAAAGTCTAACTCAAAGAAAATTCAAATCATGTTATGCAATGTATTGCCGCTGTAAGGAGAGGCGAAGTAGAACACAGTCACGACGTGTAAGCTGAGGAAAGAATATAACTAATCGTGTTGGACTAGTCCAGAGTAATATATACTAAAAAATAAAAAACACTAAAATATTTGTATTTTTACTTTTTAGTCTCATTCACACTAAAATATTATGCCTTTCATAAAAATACAATATGTTACGTAAAGTAATTGCAATTTTCTAGTGGGTGTTAGCCAATAGCCAATAACCACTCGAAAATTGGCTCCATCTAATAATTGAAATCTTTAAACCGAAAATTTTATGGACACTTTTAGATCTCAAGTTGCCGTGTCGTACTATTAATAGAAGTATGGAACCAAACAGAGCAATATCATTTTCACTTTATCGATTACCAAAAAAAAAAAAATGGCGATCTATCTACTTTGTTTTGGCCTTGTTACTCTCGTTTCGTTAATCTTTTTCGTCAAGAAGATTAAACACTTTAAATGGAATCTTCCTCCAAGCCCTCCCAAGTTTCCGGTCATCGGAAACTTACACCAGATTGGAGAATTGCCTCACAGGTCACTTCAAAGTCTAGCCGAAAAATACGGACCTGTGATGCTTCTTCACTTTGGTTTTGTCCCTGTAACTGTGGTCTCATCAAAAGAAGCAGCTGAAGAAGTGCTTAGAACTCATGACCTAGACTGTTGCAGCAGGCCTAATCTTGTCGGTACGAGGTTGATCTCTCGGGATTTTAAAGATATCGGTTTTACGCCATACGGTCAAGAGTGGAAGGAGCGGCGTAAGTTTGCGGTACGTGAGCTTTTCTGTTTGAAAAAGGTTCAGTCTTATAGGCATATCAGAGAGGAAGAATGTAACTTTCTAGTCAAGCAACTGTCGAAATCTGCGGTAGATAAATCTCCGGTCGATTTGAGCAAAACCTTTTTCTGGCTAACCGCGAGTATCCTGTTTAGAGTTGCCTTGGGACAGAATTTTCACGAGAGCAATTTCATCGATAAAGACAAGCTCGAAGAGCTCGTGTTCGAAGCTGAGACTGCCCTAGCAAGTTTCACTTGTTCTGATTTCTTCCCTGTTGCCGGACTTGGATGGGTTGTTGACTGGCTTTCTGGACAACACAAAAGGCTCAACGATGTCTTTTTCAAGCTCGATGCTCTGTTTCAACATGTGATAGATGATCATTTGAATCCTGGAAGATCAAAAGATCACCAAGACATCATCGATTCAATGTTGGATGTGATTGATAGACAAGGCAAAGATGATTCCTTAATACTCACAATAGATCATATCAAGGGGTTTCTCGCGGTAAATCAAGAAGTTCTTTAAACACCTTATCGTTGAAACTGGATCTAAATTTTTTAACTTCATATTTTCTTGGTTTTGGGTAGAATATATTTCTTGCAGGGATAGACACAGGGGCCATCACCATGATATGGGCAATGACAGAGCTCGTTAGAAACCCGAAACTGATGAAGAAAGTTCAAGGCGAGATCCGAGAACAACTTGGCAACAATAAGGAGAGAATCACCGAAGAAGATATCGATAAAGTTCCTTACTTGAAGATGGTAATCAAAGAAACATTCAGATTACATCCAGCAGCTCCTCTTATACTCCCAAGGGAAACAATGACACACATCAAAGTTCAAGGCTATGATATTCCTCCAAAGAGACGGATTTTGGTCAATGTTGGGGCGATAGGAAGAGACCCGAAACTCTGGACAAACCCGGAAGAGTTTAACCCTGAAAGGTTTATGGATAGCTCTGTGGATTACAGGGGACAACATTACGAGCTCTTACCATTTGGGTCTGGTCGAAGGATATGTCCCGGGATGCCAGTGGGGATTGCTACTGTCGAATTGGGACTCTTGAACTTACTTTACTTCTTTGACTGGAAAATGCCTGATGGGATTACGCATAAAGACATCGATACAGAAGAAGCTGGTACTCTTACAATCGTCAAGAAAGTACCTCTCAAGCTTGTTCCAGTTCGAGTTCAGTGATCAGACCAAACTTCAAACTTCGAAGATGTTTTAAAATAAAAATATTATGCAAATCCTGTAAGCGTCTCTGATAACAAAATAAATGTATGAAGAATATTATTCCGTAAAAAGACTATTTTTTGTATGTTTTGTTGGTTCTGGACTATGAAGAAAGGTATAATGCCCAAAAGGCCAAAAGTGTCAATGAGACAATGATCATAGATACTGTTTTATGGGCTCTAAGACCATATACAATAGTGTCCGTTGTTTTGAGTCCCTTGTTTTAATTTTTTATTATATTTTTTTGTTTTAGTTAGATTAAAAAAAACAAAAAACAAAAAACAAAAAACAAAAAGGTAACTAATCGCGGGCTGCCACATATTAGTGGGACCCGTGAATAGTGAAGAAACGACTAAGAAGGACGTCACGTTTGGGGGGAACGTCGCTCGTTTAGGGGAAAGTCAAATGGATTTTGGATTTAAATTTAAATTTAAATATAAAAATGGCTGTGACTTTGGTAAGATATGGTAATGCACATGCTCTAAGGTTTCTTCAAAGTATACTATGACAATTTTCTGCAAAGTAACATTTTTTTTTTTTGAATTTTTATAGCATTTTGATACTTTCTTAGTGTTTTTATCCACAAGACATTTTTGGCATTTTGTTCATCACATGTTAGCTCTTAAAAAATGTGCATACACAAACAATTATATATTAGACGTATACATCAATTTACGTACACAACCACCTATTGTACGTACATGATTACCAAATTATATATATAATGTAGAACTATAATGTAAGTGCATATATAACCAAATAAAGGTTTTAATTATGTCTCCAAAAGTGCTATCCATGCAAATGGATCTAAGAATATCAAAAATGCTATTAAAAATCCAAACAAGGCATCTTTTTCAGATTTGTTCTAAAACTATTAGCTTTGGATAGAAAACAAAACAAATTATTGCATCTTCATCTTCATCTTCATCTATTTATACCGACTAGACTTTTAACACATAAACACCGCACAAAGTTTTAAAATATAGGCTAAATTCAGTAAACTGTTTAAGTGTTTATCATGAACAGTTTTTGAAAATATATTTTCCCATTAAAAGCCAATTTGAATCCAATTTAAATGTATTTTTTAACCGCTAAATGTAAGCGGTGTGATATATCTTGTCGCTTTGGACTACTAAACATACAGAAACAGAGCAATATCAAATTTCATTTTCTCGATAAAACCAAGAAAGAGAGACAAAGAAAATGGTAATCTCTTTCCTCTGGCTGTTTCTCATCACCTTAGCTTCGTTGATCTTTGTCGGCAAGAAGATTAAACGCTCTAAATGGAATCTTCCTCCAAGCCCTCCTAAGTTTCCGGTCATCGGAAACTTACACCAACTTGGAGAATTGCCTCACAGGTCATTACAACGTCTAGCCGAAAGAACCGGACATGTTATGCTTCTTCACTTTGGATTTGTCCCTGTAACTGTTATCTCATCGAAAGAAGGAGCTGAAGAAGTGCTTAAAACTCATGACCTAAAATGTTGCAGCAGGCCTAACCTTTTCGGGACGAGGCTAATTTCTCGAGGTTTTAAAGATATCAGTTTTACTCCATACGGTGAAGAGTGGAAGGAGCGGCGTAGGTTCTTGGTGCGTGAGCTTCTCTGTTTGAAAAAGGTTCAGTCTTTTGGATATATCAGAGAAGAAGAATGTAACTTTCTGGTCAAGAAACTGTCGGAATCAGCAGTGGGTCAGTCTCCGGTCGATTTGAGCAAAACCCTTTTCTGGCTAGCTGCGAGTATTCTGTTTAGAGTTGCTTTTGGACAGAGTTTCCACGAGAGTGAGTGTATCGATAAAGAAAATATCGATGAGCTTGTGTTTGAAACCGAGAATGCTCAGGCTAGTTTCACTTGCTCTGATTTCTTCCCTATCGCCGGTCTTGGATGGCTTATTGACAGGATTTCCGGGAAACACAAGAGGCTTAACGATGTCTTCTTCAAGCTCGATGCTTTGTTTCAGAATGTGATTGAAAATCATTCAAATCCAGGAAGATCGAAAGATCACAAAGATATCGTCGATGTAATGTTGGATAGGATGCATGAACAAGGTAAAGATGATTCTTTGAGGCTCACAATAGATCATATAAAGGCGCTTCTCACGGTAAAAACAAAAAAACAAACTTCTTTTTAGCACATTTGTATTGATATTGAATCTGAAATGATTTAACATAGCTTTTTGGTGTTTGGTAGAATATAATAATCGCAGGGATAGACACAGCAGCACTTACCATGATATGGACAATGACAGAGCTCGCTAGAAACCCGGAACTAATGAAGAAAGTTCAAAGCGAGATCCGAGACCGTCTTGGCAACAATAAGGAGAAAATCACAGAAGAAGATAATAAAGTTCCTTTCTTGAACCTGGTGATCAAGGAAACATACAGATTACACCCAGCAGCTCCTCTTCTTCTCCCAAGGGAAACAATGGCTGACATCAAGGTTCAAGGCTATGACATTCCTGCAAAGAGACGGATCTTGGTTAACGCTTGGGCGATAGGAAGAGATCCGAAACTCTGGACAAACCCAGAAGAGTTTAACCCCGAGAGGTTTATCAATAGCCCTGTGGATTTTAAAGGACAACATTTCGAGCTCTTACCGTTCGGGGCTGGTCGAAGGATATGTCCTGGGATGGCAAAGGGAATCAGTATTGTGGGATTAGGACTCCTGAACTTACTTTACTTCTTTGACTGGAAGTTGCCTGACGGGATGACACATAAAGACATCGATATAGAAGAAGTTGGTACTCTTACAGTTGTCAAGAAAGTACCTCTCAAGCTTGTCCCAGTTCAAGTTCACTGAATACACACCAAACTCCAGTTTCAGACTTTGTACACGTTTTGTAATAAAACTTTCTCTGCGCGCGCGTCCTGTAAATACAATCAAAATGTATGCATCATGCATGTACAAAAATAATAAATGCCTGTAAGAAATGATGTTATGCTTCTTGTTATTTGATTTCAAGATTTATGTATTTGCAGATTTGAAATCTAGCTATCAATATAAAGAAATCAAATGCCATCAAATGAAACTTAACTTATCAACATCGGAAAAATAATAACATCTTTAGACGCCAATAAACATGTTATATATCCATCAGGTTCTATACTTGTAAATTTTTTGATTAAAAGCTACTATATCCGTCAAAGCCATTATAATTTATGATTAAATTTATCTTATTAAAACGTTTTTTCCTAATCGCCAAATGTAAGCGGTGATTCATCGTGTTGCCACTTTTAGACTATTAACATACCGAGACAGAGCAAAATGCCAATATCAATTTCATTTTCTCGACAGCCAAGGAAGAGAAACAAAAAATGGTCATCTCTTTGCTCTGTCTTTTTCTCATCACCTTCCTTTCATTGATCTTTATCGGCAAGAAGATCAAACGCTCTAAATGGAATCTTCCTCCAAGCCCTCCTAAGTTTCCAGTCATCGGAAACTTACATCAACTTGGAGAATTGCCTCACAGGTCATTACAACGTCTCGCCGAAAGAACCGGACATGTTATGCTTCTTCACTTAGGGTTTGTCCCTGTAGTTTTTATCTCATCAAAAGAAGCAGCTGAAGAAGTGCTGAAAACTCATGACCTAGACTGTTGCACCAGGCCTAAGCTTGTCGGGTCGAGGCTAAAATCTCGGGGTTTTAAAGATGTCGGTTTTACGCCATATGGTGAAGAGTGGAAAGAGCGGCGTAAGTTCTTGGTGCGTGAGCTTCTCTGTTTGAAAAAGGTTCAGTCTTTTGGATATATCAGAGAAGAAGAATGTAACTTTCTGGTCAAGAAACTGTCGGAAGCCGCGGTTAATCGATCACCGGTCGATTTGAGCAAAACTTTTTTCTGGCTAACCGCAAGTATCTTGTTTAGAGTTGCTTTTGGACAGAGTTTCCATGAGAGCAAATTTTTCGATAAAGAAAAGATCGATGAACTTATATTTGAAGCCGAGAATGCTCAAGCTAGTTTCACTTTCTCTGATTTCTTCCCTGTAGCTGGACTTGGATGGCTTATTGACTGGCTTTCCGGGCAACACAAGAGGCTCAACGATGTTTGCTTCAAGCTCGATGCTCTGTTTCAACGTGTGATCGATGATCATTTAAATCCTGGAAGAAGATCAAAAGATCAAAGAGATATCGTCGATGTAATGTTGGACATGATGCATAGACAAGGCAAAGATGATTCCTTGAAGCTCACTATAGATCACATCAAGGCATTACTAACGGTAAGAAAAGCAAGACTTGTTTCAACACATTCACATTGAAACTGAATCTACATATTTAACTTAGTTTCCTCGTGTCTTTGCTAGAATATATTTCTCGGAGGGATAGACACAGGAACTCTTACCATGATGTGGGCAATGACGGAGCTCGCTAGACACCCGAAAGTGATGAAGAAAGTTCAAGGCGAGATCCGAGACCGCCTTGACAGAAATAAAGAGAGAATCACCGAAGAAGATCTTGATAAAGTTCCTTACTTGAACCTGGTGATCAAAGAAACATTCAGATTACACCCAGTAGCCCCTCTTCTGCTCCCAAGGGAAACAATGACTCACATCAAGGTTCAAGGCTATGATATTCCTCCAAAGAGACGGATAATGGTCAACACTTGGGCGATAGGAAGAGATCCGAAACTCTGGACAAACCCGGAAGAGTTTAACCCCGAGAGGTTTATCGATAGCCCTGCGGATTATAAAGGACAACATTTCGAGCTCTTGCCATTTGGGTCTGGTCGAAGGATATGTCCCGGGATAGCGATGGGGATGGCTACTGTTGAATTAGGACTCTTGAACTTACTTTACTTCTTCGATTGGAAGTTGCCAGACGGGATGACACATAAAGACATCGATACAGAAGAAGCTGGTACTCTTACAGTCGTCAAGAAAGTACCTCTCAAGCTCGTCCCAGTTCGAGTGCACTGAATACACACCAAACTCCAGTTTCAGACTTTGTACAAGTTTTGAAATAAAACTTTCCCTTATTAATATTGTGAAACTATATATGTACACTAACACTTATATCCTGTAAATACAATCAAAATGTATGCATGTACATAAATAATAAATGCATGTAAATGATGTTAGGAAGAACCTGATCCTGCTTCTTGTTATCTGATTTCAAGATTTATGTATTTGCAGACTTAAAATCTAGCTATTGATATAAAGAAATCAAATGTCATCAGATGAAAGTTAACTTGGCAACATCGAACAAAACTCGAAAATAACTCTTTCGAAACCTAAAAATGAATTGCTACATCTCTAGACGCCAAGAAACATGTTATCCATGAGGTTCTATACTTGTAAATTTGTGCATAAAATTAACCAGAAATTTTCTTTTCAACTCAATGCACAAGTCAAGACAAGAAAGTAACAAAAACAGAGAGATATGTAACCTAAGGTGGATTAAAGAAGCACATCAAGTGCAAAAATATCTATACTATATCATTTTAAAGATACATATTAACCATTATAACTTATTAAAATATTTAAATGTAAGCGGTGATATATTGAGTTGCCACTTTGGACTATTAACATACCGGGACAGAGCAAAATGCCAATATCAATTTCATTTTCTTGACAGCCAAAAAAAAAATTGCCTCACAATGGTAATCTCTTTGCTCTGTCTTTTTCTCATCACCTTCGCTTCGTTGATCTTTATCGGCAAGAAGATCAAAAGCTCTAAATGGAATCTTCCTCCAAGCCCTCCTAAGTTTCCGGTCATCGGAAACTTACATCAACTTGGAGAATTGCCTCACAGGTCACTTCAACGTCTAGCCGAAAGAACAGGACATGTTATGCTTCTTCACTTAGGGTTTGTCCCTGTAGTTGTTATCTCATCGAAAGAAGCAGCTGAACAAGTGCTTAAGACACATGACATAGACTGTTGCAGCAGGCCTAAGCTTTTCGGGACGAATCTAATCTCTCGGGGTTTTAAAGATGTCGCTTTTACGCCATACGGTGAAGAGTGGAAAGAGCGACGTAAGTTCTTGGTGCGTGAGCTTTTCTCTTTGAAAAAGGTTCAGTCTTTTAGATATATCAGAGAAGAAGAATGTAACTTTATGCTCAAGAAACTGTCGGAATCCGCGGTTTATCGATCTCCGGTAGATTTGAGCAAAACCTTTTTCTGGCTAACCGCAAGTATCTTGTTTAGAGTTGCTTTTGGACAGAGTTTCCATGAAAGCAACTTTATCGATAAAGAAAAGATCGATGAGCTAATATTTGAAGCCGAGAATGCTCAAGCTAGTTTCACTTGCTCTGATTTCTTCCCTGTAGCCGGACTTGGATGGCTTGTTGACTGGATTTCCGGGCAACACAAGAGGCTCAAAGATGCTTTCTTCAAGCTCGATGCTCTGTTTCAACGTGTGATCGATGATCATTTAAATCCTGGATCGACAGATCCCAGAGATATCGTCGATGTAATGTTGGATGTGATGCATAGACAAGGCAAAGATGATTCCTTGAAGCTCACTATAGATCACATCAAGGCATTACTAACGGTAAGAAAAGCAAGACGTTTCAACACACTCACATTGAAACTATGCATATTTAACTTAGTTTCCGCGCATCTTTGCTAGAATATATTTATAGGAGGGATAGACACAGGAGCTCTTACCATGATGTGGGCAATGACAGAGATCGCTAGAAACCCGGAAGTGATGAAGAAAGTTCAAGGCGAGATCCGAGACCGCCTTGGAAACAATAAGGAGAGAATCACCGAAGAAGATATCGATAAAGTTCCTTACTTGAACCTGGTGATCAAGGAAACATTCAGATTACATCCAATAGCTCCTCTTCTGCTCCCAAGGGAAACAACAGCTCACATCAAGGTTCAAGGCTACGATATTCCTCCATTGAGAAGGATAATGGTCAACACTTGGGCTATTGGAAGAGATCCAAAACTATGGACAAACCCGGAAGAGTTTAACCCCGAGAGGTTTATCGATAGCCATGTGGATTATAAAGGAAAACATTTCGAGCTCTTACCGTTCGGGTCTGGTCGAAGGATATGTCCCGGGATAGCGATGGGGATGGCTACTGTTGAATTAGGACTCTTGAACTTACTTTACTTCTTCGACTGGAGAACACCAGATGGGATGACACATAAAGACATCGATACAGAAGAAGCTGGTACTCTTACAGTTGTCAAGAAAGTACCTCTCAAACTCGTCCCAGTTCAAGTTTACTGAATACACACCAAAACTCCAGTTTCAGACTTTCTCTGCACGTCCTGTAAGTATAAGTGTCAATAAGATGATGCTAGAAAGAACATGTTGCAGTTTTTCTTGTAAGCCATGAATGTTACAATATTGCCACTGTCTGTATAATATCAACAGTTAAAAGAGTTTGCTATAAGTAGAAAAGTGCCTAAGAAAACAGAGATCATAAAAGAGATATATAAACCTAAGGTTGGAGACTAAAAAGGAAACTGAAACAAAGAGAGGAAAAGGAACCCATCACTGATTTGTAGATTAGTCGAATTGGGGAAGAGAAGCAATTAGGCTTACATTGCTCAAAATCCGTAATTTCCTGATTAGAGAAGCAATTCAATTGCAATATCAAGGGAGATGATGAAAGAGATTAACTCTTTTCAATCCACCGCTGCCGTCGAAACACTAAAGGCGGCTGACGGCGGGAGAGAAGAGTTCCGGTGGGACGAGAGGGAAAGAGAATGACGAAGCGTCACACATTAAAGTGGACTTACAAGATCAACCTTACTCTATAAGAATATTGCAAAATAAACCTTCATTATTTCAATAACTATCAATTTGATCCTTCATTACGATTTTTTTTTTTTTGTTTTACCCAAAGTTAACATTATACAACCAAGTGAATTTTATTGGTTCATGATTTTTAATTGATTTATGAATCCGTATGAGAACATTTTCGCTGAATTAAAAATCAGATATGTAAATTTTGAAATAACGATTTAAGTCTTTCTATTTTTCACATCTAAATCCATTGAACCCAAATATGAATTTTGAATCTGCTAAAATATTTTAATTATAAACTGCTAGAACATAAATTATACTCATGTTTTAACCAATCAGGTTTTTGAGATAGAAAAATCTTATCACATAAGTTTCAAAATGATTGAACGGATGTAAAATGTTGAAGAAGAAAAAGAATGCAAAAGGGGAGAAAAAGGTAAGGAGACATATATCTCAAAGTCTTATAGATGTATTTTTGTCCTAACACATCACAATATATCATTTTGTTACAATGTGTGTTATTTGACTACAATGTGTGTTATTTGACTAACTAGGTCTCAGACCCCCGCGATGTCGCGGGGGAAAATTTTATACTAAAATTTGTAGTACCGATTTATATTATGATAAAATTATGTATTCATAAGTGAAAATATATTATATATTAGTATAAGGAGATGTAACCTTAAAAACATATATTGATATTGTCATATCAGTATAAACGAAAAATTACGACAAAAAATTATCATTCTAAATAAAAATGTATTAACAAAAAATTATAGTAAAGAGAAACACAATTTTCGAAAGATAAAACTATTTTAGTAATACTATATGTATCTTTTGGTTCATGGTCTCCCTTCGAACACGAACCACTGTCAGAGCCGTGCCTTAGGCTAAAGAAAAAAAACATTGGCTTAGGGCATCAAATTTGGGAAAAAATTTAAGGGCATCAAATTATTTTAAATATGTTTATATAGGGCTTAGTGATTATATTTAAAAATAATGTATTAATAATAGATAAATAGTAGGAATTAAATATTGGGCTTTAAGCCTAAACAAATCCATCAATTTGGCCATTTGAGTTTAATTAACTAATTAAAAATATTAAATAATTAAAAAATATAAAATAATTAGGGTAAACAAAGAGACTCTTTCTCTTTTTCAAATTCAAAGCTGAAGTTGATCAAATCGTATCTTCGTTCGAGTATGTCACAAGAAAGATTGAGTGGTTTGGCTATCTTATCCATCGAGAGAGAGAGTTGCTCAGAAAACTTGATTTTAAAAATTTAGTTAACAATTTTGTGGAGAAAAAGGATAGAAAAATGTTTTAGAGATTTTTAGTTTAGTTCCTTTACATTTTTTCGTTTTATGACAACGGTGTTTATTTTTGTAAACGATTTTTTTTTGGGAATTGGGGCATCTTTCTTTTAGTTGCTTCTGTTATTTTATAACTTTGGCACGGCTCTGACCATTGTGTCCCTTCGAACCATCGTGTCCCTTTGAACCATCATGTCCTTTCGAACCATCGTATCTTTTCGAACACGAACCTTTGAGTCCCTTCGAATATGAACCTTCGTGTTCCTTCGATCCTGCACTCCTAAATCTATCCAAGTCCTTCTCAGACAATCGTGGTTCCTCCTTCATCCGCCGGTAGTCGTCATCAGACTTCTGGCCGACCCCTTTCTCGGTGGTCCTTGATCGTGAATATTTTGGGAGAAGTTTTGTGACTCATTTTGTGGGTATGAATGTTGTGTCCAACCCTTAGGACGTCCACCCCTTATATAGAGATGAAAGGGTGTCTTCTGTAAAGGACACATCCATTCCTTGCACCCTTTCGAAGGGTTGCACATTTTTAATTGTAACCGCTTGATTTTCACACCTTTTGGCTGAGACATCCTTTTGTCCTCGAGCTTACAAGCTACTACAGTCAACCAGCTCTAGTGTTAGCTGACCAATCTACAGAGTTAGGTCAGTTCTCAGTTAGTTCATTCGTCCGGTAAAAAAAATGACAATTAAAATATCGAACTACATTTAGCAATTATAAAATAAGAAGAGGGACATTTTTTTATTGATTCACAAATTTTAATATCTACTGTAACATACTAAAAAATAATGTTTGTTAACAAAATTTATTATTTTTTTTTATTTTATGTAGAAATACTATTTTAGTAATTTAATTGAAATAAAAAAAAATTACGATGAATATAGGCAATCGTAAAACAGGTTTGCAAAGAAAAGACGCAACCATCTATAAAAGGTATTTTTCAAAAAAATATATATATATAATGAAAACACACAATCGTAATATAGAGTTACAACAAAAAGACATAACCGCTAAAATGAAAAGACACAACCATATAATGAAAAGATACAACCGTATAATGAAAAGATACAACCGTATCGTATTTTTTTGGATTGTTATTATTATATAGATTAATGCACTATTCCAAAGATTTTTTCACCCAATTTCTCAAAATTCAATAGACAGGGTAAAGTTTCCAAAGTCAAATTTCAGTTGATTGGATCATCCACATCAATAAAGGAGATTTATCTCATATCTTCTTTTTTAGTGGTAAACAAACTGTCAATCATTACTAGCTAGTATATATATAAACCTCTTGCTTTTCGGATCACACAATGAGAATGATGAAATCAATCTCATTTTTCAGTTTGGTTGTGAATGAACAGTTTAATATAATGCAAGACGTGATGAGTCAATGACTTGGATATCCAATTACTAAGATAAAATTACTTAAAAGTTATGATGGCTTTGACGTCATTGTTAGATCATTAACATATATAAGCGATCAATCCTAACGGTTTAAAAGTTGTGTTTCAACCCTTAAAAGTTATAAACTTTATCTCATGATTCCAAGCTTGTTTTCCTCCCAAATCACGTAAAAAGCTTATCAGCCTATATACCAGAAATAATTTAAACTTCACTTCTAAATCATTTCTCCATATATATATATATATATATATATATATATATATATATATATGTCTTTTCGAAATGATTCACCAACACCAAACAAAAATAACCAAAAACAAACCCCAAAAATACTTCTAAATACATTTAACATGAAGACAACAAAAGAGCTACAACGTATGTTTTGCTTCATCATCCTCTTCTCCTTCATCACAAACAACATGGCCTTTCCTCTCTCTACAAAGTCCCGTTGGATCATCGACGAAAAGGGGCAAAGAGTGAAGCTAGCGTGTGTGAATTGGCCATCTCATTTGCAGCCTGTGGTAGCGGAAGGGCTGAGCAAGCAACGGGTAGATGACGTGGCCAAGAAGATAGTTGCAATGGGTTTCAATTGTGTTAGGTTAACTTGGCCACTTGATCTGGCTACAAATGAGACTATGGCTAATGATGTTACTGTCAGACAATCTTTTCAAAGTCTTGGTCTTAATGATGACATTTCTGGTTTCCAAACAAAGAACCCATCCATGATTGATCTTCCCCTCATTGAAGCTTACAAGGTCTGATAGTATATAATTTCTTGGATGTGATAAAAGAAATAATTAACAAATCTAATTATTTACTATTAATTTGTTTCTAGTTTCAAAATATAAAAACGTGAAACTCGTATCTACGTAAATTCATATTTTAACAAATATTAGTATATATGATATATAATTTTTATAAATAAGAATCAGTAGAATTTTTTGTAATTTTTTTTAGTTACATTTTTCTCATGAATTACATGCGTATACTAGTTAACTGATTTAGACCAATAATTTTTATTTTATTTTGATTAGTATTTGCATGATTAAGAAATCTCTTAGTGTTCTATCAGTAAATTAAAAGTAAAATCTAATGGTTCAGACTACATATATCGTCAAAAATCGAAATTATAAGAGATTTAGATAATAAAATGCACAAAGAAACAAAAGACTCTGAAACTATAGTTTTCAAAACGAATTGGATTATAGTTTATAGAATCTCAATGTGTATATTTTTTCTTTTCTTTTTTCATTTTTGCAGAAGGTGGTAACTACGTTGGGAAACAAAAATGTGATGGTGATATTAGACAATCACGTGACCAAGCCAGGATGGTGCTGTGGCTACAAAGACGGTAATGGTTTCTTTGGCGACACTTTCTTTGACCCTGCCACGTGGATCGCCGGTCTGACTAAGATAGCCACGACTTTCAAAGGTGCGTCCAATGTTGTTGGCATGAGCCTCAGAAACGAACTTAGAGGACCTAAACAAAACGTCGACGATTGGTTCAAGTACGTACGTCAGTTTATTTATACGATATTTGTTTAAACCTACTCGCACTTGTTTTTTTTTTTTAAGTTTGAATTTCATCGATAATTAAACGTTTATGAGGAAATAACAAATTACAGCTAGCTAGCTGTCATCTTTTGCACGTACTCATGTTTGCCCATTCGCTGCGTGTGTATCAGTGTATGTGTAAGAGATCGCTAATCAATATCTCTATATTCCATAATATTTTTATCAGTTTTTTTTTTTACCTCTAATGGCATACGTTACATTAAAAATTACTTTTTAACGAAAAAGTACAACTATAAGAAGAAAGAAATGAACATTATTTATATAAAAGAAGAAAAAAAGAAATGAACATTAGTTAAAGTATGTCACTTTTATACTTGGTACAGTACGCTTTTGGGGTTAAAGACTTTAATTACGGCTTTACAGAGAAAACTAATGATAAACCAAATGTTATATTCCGTCACCATCCAATTGTTTTTCCTTGTTGTTTTGGTCTTTTATTTAAACCAATAATAAGTGACATTTAATTTATTTTTTTAAGTTACAACTTCTAGTCAAATATTATAGCAACAGTCTACAATATCCCCAGTGATTACTTCGTCTAACCAAAACAAAGATGAAATAATGTGTGCTATAATTTTAGAATTTTTGTTATTCCTTCGTAATATAAAAATTATTAGGCATATCAATGATCCAATGGGCACATATTAATATACTACTAATGTGATTTATTTTAAATATATTTTGTTTTTAAATTTTTGGAACATATATATTTTTTGTCAAATAAAGATATATATATGTGTGCGCGTGCGCTATAGATTTGATTAAGAAAAAGTTAGATTGATATTTTTTGGGTGTCTCATGTATATTATATACTACGCATGTAGGTACATGCAACAAGGGGCCGAAGCAGTTCACAAAGCAAACCCTGAAGTACTTGTAATCCTTTCTGGCCTCAGCTACGACGTCGACCTCTCATTTGTCCGATCACGACCCGTAAAACTAACTTTCACTGGAAAACTCGTGTTCGAGCTCCATCGATACTCTTTCACCAACACAAACACATGGAGTTCCAAAAACCCTAACGAGGCATGCGGCGAGATTCTGAAAAGCATCGAGGATGGAGGCGGTTTCAATCTTCGTGACTTTCCAGTGTTTCTTAGTGAGTTTGGAATCGATTTGAGAGAAGAAAATGTTAACGATAATCGGTATATCGGATGTATATTAGGTTGGGCAGCGGAAAATGACGTAGATTGGTCGATTTGGACACTTCAAGGAAGTTATTATCTTAGAGAAGGTACGGTCGGAATGAGCGAGTATTACGGTGTGTTGGATTATGATTGGGCTTATGTTCGAAGCCCAAGTTTCATGCAAAGATTGGCTCTGATTCAATCCCCTCTTCGAGGTATATTCTACGTTTTTGATAAACAAATTTATTTCATCAGTTGAAATCAGACTAGTTTTAATTAGAGTTTACGGGGTGATTGGCAGAGACTTTTATTTTAAGGCTGTAAATTTAATTTAAAATCTTAAAAATTAAAATTTTACCAATCACACTTTTAAGATTTTAATTTTTTTTAAAGTCTAACTGTTTTGCTTTATTATTTGTACGTTCAATTTTTTAAAGTCACAAATAAGAGATTTTTAAGACTGTAGAAAAAAAGTAATAAAATAAAAATCTGATTTCTTTTTCTTTATCTTTTTCAATAATCATTTGAAACTTTTTATCAGGTTATGTGTAATTTATCATAATAAAATTTTGATTGACTAATAATAATCTTTTTATTCTCGTTCTTTTGAAATCCATTTTTCATGATTTTTTTTATATCAATGACCATCATAAGCTGCGTGAATTCATTTTTAATATAATTTATATTTTTTAAAATTATATAATAAAATAATATTAACTGTTTCTACAGCTTTTGGTTACCAATCATATTTTAACAGTTAAAGTTTCTACAGTTTTTAAAGTCAAAGTGTCGACAGCCAAATTCTCTACAGCCAAAAATTTTAAAGTCAAAGTTTCGATAGCCACAAGTAAAAGTCGTTACCAATCGGCCCGTACAATCGTTACCAAATATAATATCAATATTTGGTCGCTAGTAAGTTACCAATCAATAGATTGTTGTAAACTTTGGTCTATCAACCATTATATTTACAACAATTTAAATATATGTAACTACTGTCTATGTAGATTTCATATCTTAACATAACATTCCACAAATTGTAGAAAATATATATTTTATCAACTATATATTAATCATATTTACGTTTGCGTATATATTAATTAAGCACAATTTTTTTTAGATTTAATATAACTTTATTCATTTAGATGTTAGCTGCAATGATTTTTTTAAATAAATAAAATTTACTTATCTAATCCTAATTTGGTTAATTGACTTACCAGGACCAGGCTCTCAATCCAAAGTCTACGACATTATCTTCCACCCGTTGACCGGACTTTGCATGCTACAAAGTATCTTAGATCCAACCAAGGTCACTCTCGGTCTATGTAATGAATCTCAGCCATGGAGCTACACTCCTGAGAACACCCTGAAACTCAAAGACAAGTCTCTATGCTTAGAGAACACCGGGCCGAATGCGCCTGTTAAGCTCAGTGAGACGAGCTGCTCGAGCCCTAATTTGTCAAAATGGCAGACCATCTCAGCCTCTAATATGCTCTTAGCTGCAAAGTCAACCAAGAACTCGCTTTGTCTTGACGTGGATGAAACCAATAACCTCATGGCTACTGATTGCAAGTGTGTGAAGGGTGAAGACAGCTCATGTGATCCGATAAGCCAGTGGTTTAAGATTGTTAAAGTTAGTAAATGATGAGAGTTAAATATAAGATTAATTATTCGTCTCATATTTAAATAACGATTAAGCAACTCATAAAGTTGTAAACCGAACGTGTTATTATTGTATGTTAAATATAATATTATGCTATTATTATATTTGATGTATCAAAGTCAAACCCAAATAGATCTGAAAACAACATGTGATCAGTAATACAAAAATCACATAACCACTCCACTTAATTAGTTCTTACAAGACTAATAAAGAAAGAGGTTGAATGAAACAGAGAGACAAACAATGGAAAGATTCATCTTAATCTCTGTGTTACTTCTTCCCTACGTCACCATCAACATCACATTTGCTTTCCCACTCTCCACCGACTCACGATGGATCGTCGACGACGCCGACAAAGGGCGGCGCGTGAAGCTCGCGTGCGTCAATTGGTCGTCGCATCTTGAAACCGCGGTGGCTGAAGGGTTAAGCAAGCAGCCATTAGATTCGATCCCCATGAAGATCGTTTCAATGGGTTTCAATTGCGTTAGATTGAACTGGCCTCTCTACTTAGCAACCGATGAATCTTTTTCGACTATTATGACTGTGAGACAATCTCTTCTCAAGTTTAGTCTTTTTGAAGCTGTTTCTGGTTTTGAAGCTCATAATCCTTCCATTCTTGATCTTCCTCTAATCAAAGCTTTCCAGGTGACCTTTTTCAGAATTTGCCTAAGAAAGATTTTGACTTTTCTTCGTCTTGAATATTTTTCTTGTTGGGTTCTTGATTAAGCTTGTGAAGTCTTTTCTTGTTTAGTCTCTGTTTTGTTGGAATGAAGACTAATCAATTAGTGTTTGAGGATTAAGAAAGATGAGATTTTTGTTGTTCTAAACAGGAAGTGGTGTCTAGTCTTGGAAAGCATGGAGTAATGGTAATCTTAGACAATCACATAAGCCAACCTGGTTGGTGTTGTAGTGACAATGATGGAAACGGGTTTTTCGGCGACAAACATTTCAACCCTTATCTTTGGATCAAAGGGCTAAAGACAATGGCATCAATGTTCGCTAACTCATCAAATGTGGTTGGTATGAGTTTAAGGAATGAACTTAGAGGTCCTAAACAGAACATTAAAGATTGGTATAAGTATATGAGCAAAGGCGCAGAAGCGGTCCACTCAATGAACCCGGATGTTCTCGTCATTGTCTCGGGTTTAAGTTACGATACTGACTTATCTTTTCTCCGAGACAGACCCTTTGAAGTTAGCTTCAAGAGGAAACTGGTGTTTGAGATACATTGGTATGGATTTTGGAGCTCTTGGGAAGGGGAAAACTTTAACAAGATTTGCGGGAGAGAAACCGAGAAACTTATGAAAATGTCCGGTTTTCTACTCGAGAAAGGGTTTCCGTTGTTTGTGAGCGAGTTTGGGATTGATCAAAGCGGGAATAATGTAAATGACAACAAGTTTCTAAGCTGTTTTATAGCTTTAGCAGCTGATCTTGATCTAGAGTGGGCGATATGGACTGTTGCAGGAAGCTATTACATAAGAGAGAAAACCATTGAACGAGATGAACCTTATGGACTTTTGGATTGGAATTGGTCAAACATAAGGAATGAAACCATTTTGCAGATGATTTCTGCAATTCAGCCTCCTTTTAGAGGTACACAAACTTTTGTTTTTCAAACTTACAATTTGTTTTATTTGATCTCTTTGTTTAATGACATGTACAACTTTGCAAATATTCAGGACCAGGTCTAATGGAAACTCAACCAAAGAAAATAATCTTCCATCCTTCAAGTGGACTTTGCATTGTGAGAAAATCATTGTTTCAACTAAAGCTTGGTTCTTGCAATACATCAGAAAGCTGGAGAGTTTCTTCTCATGGAGTTTTATCACTAACGGAAGAACAAAGCCTCTGCTTAAAAGCTTATGAGAAAGGGAAGTCTGTGAAGCTGCGTGTGACTTTCTCTGAATCTCATTGTTCACAATGGAAGCTTTTGTCTGAATCGAAGTTGCAACTCTCGTCGATAACAAAGAATGGAGACTCTGTTTGTTTGGATGTGGATTCGCGCAGTAACAAGATTGTGACGAGTAGCTGCAAATGCTTACGAGGAAACTCGAGTTGCGATCCGACAAGCCAGTGGTTTAAGCTTGTTTCTAGCACGAGAATGTGGGCTAAACCAAAACCTTTTCTTCAAATTAGTCCGTACACCAAGACATTTCTTCAAAATGCTTTATCAGTTTAACAAGGTAATCAAGAAAAGTTCCAATAGCTTTATGTTTGTATGAATGTATACCAAAAAAACTATGAAACCAAATCGGTTTCTATTTTGGTTTGGTTTTCAGATCAGCTAATACCTGACTGGGACAAACTTCGCTTTCACAGTGCTGAAATGTGTTTTTNTGAAATGTTTTTTTTTTTTTTTTTTTTTTTGGTCGTCCTTTTTATTACACAAAATTTAAGTTACATCGTTCCATGATATTACAAATTTTAAGTTCCTTAACCTAGCTTTTCTAGCTAAACGATAAGCTACATTGTTAACATCACGTGGAATTTTCATAAAACAACATTTATCATGAGCAAGATTCATTATATCTTGAAAGTATGTTGACAAAGATGTATGGTTACACCAATTCCTTTGCTTTGCATTTGATGACCTGATGAGATTCTGAAACAACGTCGAAGCATCTCCACAAAATGTGACATTTGTGTAACCCATCCTCTTTACATGTGTCATTGCCAATCTCAGGGCTTCCGCTTTGGTTTCAATAGGTGTGCTTGTCGTTGTCGGATTGATGGTTGACATTCCTTTCAAGAGAAAATGAGCATTTTTGTCATAAAGGACCCATCCTATCCCTGCACAATCATTTGGAGAAACCCATGAACCATCCACAAAACAACAAGAACTTTGAACCTTATGAATAACAACCTTAATATCCTTCATTTGGTTCACGGACTCATTACTTCTTCTATAATCTCGACCTTGATTTAATGTATTCGTATGCTGATTAAACTTTACACTTTCATTCCATTGCTGTTGATCAATAAGAGCCTTATAACCGGGCCTTGTGGCCTAGTGGTAAAGGGGTCACAGATGTGACTTCCGCCACCAGGGTTCGAAGCACGGCCACTGCGGTATTCACATACGGGCTGCAGCGTTCCAGGAGCCGACACGTGGAGAGCCATTTGGTCGCCCACGTGGCTAGTCTGAGCGAACCGATAGCGGTGCAAACACGTGGACCCTTGCTCTGTCGGCGAGCGTTAGGAAATAATGTATTTTAATATAAATCATAAAAAATAATGTATTTTAATATGTTTGTTTATTATATCTAAAAAACTAGAAAATCAAATAAAAAAGAACGGAAGAAGTACGGCATTAAAGAGAGTTGGATAAAATGTGTTTACATACATCTACTGCTAAATTACAAATTGTATACAAATTTCAGTTTTCATAAAAATTGTAACAAAATGCGGTAAGTACCATTTAGTTGCAATTCTTGCTTTGTATAACATTTTATCTGTACAACACATTACACTGTACAATTTTATTAACAGATTATTTATGTGCCTAATCTAATATCTTAGATTAGACATATAAATATATATTTCAGTTGGTGCTCAAAAAAAAAATATCTTTATGAATCTTGCTTCTCTTCTAGAGATCTCGGCGTGATCCTGACCATAAGACCATATTTCATATACAAAGTTGTTAATTGCGGAAGAACAACATGATCTTGAATTCTTGATCAACCTTTACTGAGTTGTTCAAATACATCGAAATTGCCAATACAAAAAAAAATCCAGATGATGAAATTAGTGAAATATATATACCAGAAGACAGGTAACACTGTGAAAATAGTAAAATAAACACAGAGCTGTTAAATTCTGGCCAAATTAATATTTGCTCCGGAAACTTGAACATCTCTCATTTTTATATAAGAGAGTTCACCATTATGAAGCAATTCAAATTTCATTAAAACTTGAATGATTAAATTTTCAAAATCAAAATTTGGATTAGAAAAATAAATTGGAATTTCGGAAAATATCTCAACACGATTTATCGATGGCAAAAAAAACCAAACAAATCAGTAAATTAGCCATCGGATTTGAGGTTTGTTCATTCGAAAGAATCCGAATTCGCAATCCTACCAATCGGATTGAAAATTTAAATATACGCTTCCGGTGACACGCCCTTCAGGATACATAAATCCCAACACGAAGAGCGCAACGCCTTTCGAAAGCGATCATTGCCAAAAATACTAACAAACACTGAAATCAAAGAGATGAAATTTTGATTGGCTACCAAGATTATCACAGGAAAACAATATATACCAGAAGACAGGTAACACTGTGAAAATAATAAAATAAACACAGAGCTGTTAAATTCTGGCCAGTTTAATATTTGCTCCGGAAACTTGAACATCTCTCACTTTTATAATCTAAGAGAGTTCACCATTATGAAGCAATTCCAATTCTAACTATAAATTTTAATACACAGAATAACTTTTAAAAAACAGAACGAATCCGAAACAAAACGTTAGAAATCAGAGCTGAGAATGGGTTTGAGGAAAGGTGTCGGCGATTGGAGAGTATTTAAAGCAACGAAAGATTTAGGTTAAGGGTTTTGAGGACACGCATTGTCGCGTGCATTACCTTTTAATGGGCTTTAACTTTTATTGGGTTTTTAAAAGTTCGTTATAAATAGGCCCATTACGTTTGTTTCCATTTTAAGAGACATATACTGTTGTTAGATCAGACTCAGAGAAGCCGATCTCTTAATCTTAGCTGATTATTTATGATGAGAAATTGAAAGTATAAGTTAGGAAGCAATCTCAAACTACTGTTAAACAATTTTTTTCAGTTTGGTTTATTTCCATTTTGGTTTGGTTTTCGGATCGGCTATACCGGATTGGGACACACTTAGCTTTCACAGTGCTGAAATGTGTTTACATAAATCAAACTAACAAATTGTATACACATTTCAACATTTCAAAAAAAATTGTAACAATCTATTGTCAGTACCTTTTGGTTGCAATTCTTGCTTTGTGTAACATTTTATCTGTAATACACATATAATCCACACTGTACATTTTATTAACAGAGATTATTTATGTGCATAGTCTAATTTAATTAGAAGGGTGAAGATCTTACATTAGCCATATACAAACAAATATTTCAGTTATTAGCATTTTTTTTTCTTCTTCCTTTATGAATCTTGCTTCTTCTCCTCTAGAGATCTCGGCGTAATCCTGACCTTAAGACCATGTTTCATATACAAAGTCGTTGTTACTCGCGGGACAACAACATGATCTTGATCAACCTTGACTGAGTAGTTCAACAAGATCGAAGCAGCCACCATTTTCATTTGCAAGTAAGCAAATGTTTTCCCTAAACAAAGCCTTGGACCGGCATTGAAAACGACATACTTAAACTGATCATCACTAACATATTGCCCTCCTTGTATCCATCTCTCTGGTTTGAACATTTCACAGTCTTTTCCCCAAATCGATTCCATCCTTCCCATTGCATAGACTGAGAAGTAAACCCGTGAGCCTTTTCTCAAGAAAGTACCGTCCGGAAACACATCTTCTTCGGTTGCTTGTTTCATTTCCATTGGAATTGGTGGGTAGAGTCTAAGAGATTCCGACAATGCCGCTTGTAGATAAACCATATCGTTTAGTTCTTTGACTGTGAAGTGACAAAAACTCTCTGTTTCTCCGGTTTCAAGATTGTTGTTATTCTCCTCTCTTTGACTCAAGATTTCTCTGATTTCGCGGATGATCTTGGTTTCCACTTCCGGGTGTTTTGTTATCAACCAGAAGAACCAAGTAAGCGCGACGGAACTCGTGTCTCGTCCAGCTAATATGAAGCTTGTGCAAAACTGTCTGTAAAACTTGACAGTGAATCGATCATTTTCATCGCCTCTTTTGTGACTTTCGATCTGGATTAGCCTCGAGAGGACATCAGATTTGTTATTCTTTATTGTTCCTTCATCCTTAAGCATCACAATTCGGTCCACAACCATCTTGTCGATAAACGTGTGAACCGTCTCAACCGCTTTCCTCATCCCTTTCTCATATCCGATATCGAAAAACTTCATTGGTTTCCACACAAACGGAGGAATCATGAACCGGAACAGAGTAGACTCTGTTGCTTCTTCAAACGCTTTAGCGAATGGAACTTCAGGAAGATCAGCATCCAAAGTTCCCGGATCATCTCCGAGACCCGCGATGCAGATATTGTCAAACGTTAACCGCAAAAGAATCTCTTGAAGATCAAAAGCCTCTTGTGACTTTGAGAAACTCTTCATCACTTTCAAGAGCTTCCTCTGTATCAAATCTCTCGTCGTCTGAAAAGAATGATCCACGAATCGAGTCGAATGCATCTCAGTTATGATAATCCGTCTCTGTTCTTTCCAAGATTCATCATCCGCATTGAAGATACCATCTTCGAGCAAATCGCGGAACCTCTCCTTGTAAAACTCTCCTTTTGGGAAGTTCTTGAAATTGGTTTTGAGCATGTATTCAACGTTTGCGGGAACACTAGTCATGGCTCCATAAGATCCACTAAACCAGATTCCTTGGTATGGAAACGTTCCTCGGCTTTTCGTCAAACATCGTGTGACCCATCCGAACAGATCGTGAACATGAAGGAAGAACTCGGGAGTGATCCCAAACACAGGCCATTGCACTGGTCCACCATTGTTGGTTAGCTTGGCTTGCAAGCAACCGAAAAGAAACAAACCTAACAACGCAATTGATACATCTTGAATACAGAGATGAGCAGAGATGCGATCTATTAATGACATTACAGAGTTTTCATCAGACATTTTTGTGTAATGTCTTTCTCAGTGACTCTCTTTTGTATGAAAAAAAAAATGGTTTTCAAGGTTTTAAGTTCACATTTCGTAAAGATATGTAAATCAAAGATTCAAAGAGAGGATTAATCATGCGTTCGGTGCTTTTTGCTTAAAGACTCAGACATTGGTCTATTTCAAGAACACGACGTTTTCTTGACGTACACGAAGGATTATGTTTGGGGTTGAAAATGCAAATTGTGTGTTTGCTAGGTTAGTGCCGTAAGACACTCGAAGAATGAAGCTACAAACGCTAAATTTGCATGTCAAATCTCATAACCAATTAACCCATATGGTCATATCTTATTCTATAAAGTTGAGTTTTGGAAATTAGTAATTCAATAAATAGCGACATGTGTCCTATTTATCGGTTAGAGATTTTGACACATTTTTAAAAAATTGTTTTTTTTTTTTTCAAATATAAAAAGATGACTATGTGACGAAATTAAAACTTAAATAAATTTAAAATGTATAAAGATAATGCTAAGAAAATTATAACTAAGGTATGTGTGTGATCTCGTCTAATTTTTTATTTAAAAAATAAAGTGCATTATCTCTTCTTCTCGTATCTCAGTAGCTAAGAAACAATGGAAAAAAATACTTGAGCCTATTGTTGTCAAAATTGCATCTGAGCTGAACCTAAAATGTAGTTTTTATTGTTTTTGTTAGGGCTTGAATATGATTTTCCTGGGATTGGTATTAAGAAGAAAATCGGCAAAGCTAAACGTGTGCTCTCTCATTTTATATATATTTTTTAGGTGTGAAGATTCAAAATACTTTATCTTCTGAGGTATTTGGCTCTAGTGTATATCGGAAAAGTCTCTCATTTGCACTTGTCGACGTAAAAGTGTTTATTTACTGGGACGTCGACAATTGTCCGCTTTCAAAAGATTACGACTGCTTACAATTAATTCTCTTAAAAAAATTTCAAAGCTTTGAGAACTTTAAGAAGAGACTTGAAAATTCACAAAATACTAGTTGTTGGAGATATCACAGAACGTTTTACGCACGTTCAAAAAGCTCAGTTAGATAGTGATCTTTTATTTGAGTTCATTAATTTACCTTTGGTGGATCGACGAAAAGTTAAAAAATCCAATTTAACTATTTTGTTTCTATTTTTTTTTTAAGAATTATTTATGTTATTTAAAGTTTTTTTTTCATAACAAATCGCGTTAAACAAGCCGATTATCACACATAAATGATTCCCTATTTTTTCTTTAAAATCATTCTCCTACGTTCTCTTTCTTTTTTTTTCAATTTTTAATAACATTTATTTGTTTGATGATTGTTTATTAAATTATTATTTAAATTTAATGATCAAATAATTTATTAATTTATTAAATAGTCAAACGGCTACGAAGATTTACTAGAATTTATGAAATAAAGATAGATTTTCTTATATAGAGATAAGAGGATGAAACGGTATGTCAAATTGATAGACCTAAGGCCCATAATGTTTTAAATATATTAAAAAATCAAACTAATGTATTTATATTATGCAAAAATAGTCTTCTACGAATAAATCTAAATCAGAAAAATCATACTCAAATTTGTTTATTTGGTTGACATAAAAAAGAGTTTTTGTACACTTAATAATTACGAGTCCAAAATAGAAGAGTCATATTCTGATATTAGTAAGGTTGAACATTAGAGTAATTGCCGTAAGATTATTGATACAGTATTCAAACTTACAATAATAATGTTTTCTTATTCAAAAAGTTATCATGCGAGAGAGTTTAAACTTTTACGGAGGAAACCTATTTTCTAGACTCTTTTGCAAGGTGTTTTGGTGGTGGTGCCGAAGTGGAGACTCTCCTTGCCGCTGTCGGTGCCAGAGACAGAGACAATGACCTTGACATATGGAAGGAGTTTATGAAGTCGTGTAACTCCAGCATCTAGTGGCTCCTCGGTCCCTTGATGATCTTTGTTCCGGCCAAGATTTTGGTTCAAGCAGATGGTTCTACAAAGACGCGCCGGCTCTTCTCTGCAGTCCAATCCAAATTTTCTGAGGTCTTCATCCCTGCTGTTATCATCTACATGTTTCTCTGCTCAGGCTCTATGTTGTTCAAGAAGAAGTTTCTGATGGTGGTTTTCCAAATTTTGAGTCTTGCTGCCGGTGTAGCTGTCGTTGTGGTGATGCTCAGTTACTCCGGATTTGAGGCTTCTAACTTGGCTATCGGAATTGGCGTTGGCTCCATTGGATAATGGATCCTCAAGACCCATTCGGGTACGTCTACAATGGGTGCATCACGGTGGCTACACAAGCCGTATTCAGGGAACTTGAGTTTCAAACGCGTTACAGCCCGAGATTTGTGAATGCTTGCAACTTTGTTTACTCAAAACGCGGTTGCTAAAGCAGCGTTGTTCTTAATCAACGAGCCGTCGACCTATAGCAAACCAATGACGTACACCGGCGTTGGTGGCATGTACGCGATCTCCTGAGTAGTGATTCCGGTGATGATCGGGTTAGTTGGGAAGCACATATCGGGTAGAAAGTCTTCCGCTAAAGAAGACGAGCGTACTCTACTACTCATGACGATAAAAGACAGGCAAGAAGTACACCAAAGATCGCACAATCAAGCTAAAGAAAGGTTAGAGAAGATTGAACTGGAACTACGCATGTCAAGCTTTATGAGAGTGATGCCTACACTCAGAGGTGAGCGTCCTTTTGTTTATTATTCTTTTGATTGGCTTACAATTGTTTATTTAACTTTTCTCATGTGTGTAACAGGAAGAAGACCGTCCGTGGACACTTGGAACTCCAGGATGATCTGCAAGGAGATTCTCAAGATAGACTATGACAAGTAAAGAGTTCGCAAAGCTAAACGTGTGCTCTCTCGTTTTATATATTTTTTTAGGTGTGAAGATTCAAAATACTTTATCTTCTAAGGTATTTGGCTCTAGTGTATATCGGAAAAGTCTCTCATTTGCACTTCTCGAAGTAAAAATGTTTATTTACTGGGACGTCGACAATTGTCCGCTTTCAAAAGATTACAACTGCTTACAATTTTCTTAAAAAAATTTCAAAGCTTTGAGAACTTTAAGAAGAGATTTGAAAATTCACAAAATACTAGTTGTTGGAGATATCACAGAACGTTTTACGCACGTTCAAAGAGCTAAAAAATCTTATTTAACTATTTTATTTCTATTTTTTAAAATGATTTATGTTATTTAAAGTTTTTTATAACAAATCGCATCAAACAAGCTGATTATCACACATAAATGATTCTCTATTTTTTCTTTAAAATCCTTCTCCTACGTTCTCTTTTTTTTTTTTATAACATTTATTTGTTTGATGATTGTTTATTAAATTATTATTTAAATTTAATGATCAAATAATTTATTAATTTATTAAATTGTCAAACGGCTAAGAAGATTTACTAGAATTTATGAAATAAAGATAGATTTGTTCTTATATAGAGATAAGAGGACGAAACGGTATGACAAATTGATAGACCTAAGGCCCATAATGTTTTAAATATATTAAAAATCAAACTAATGTATTTATATTATGCAAAAATAGTCTTCTACGAATAAATCTAAATCAGAAAAATCATACTCAAATTTTTTATTTGGTTGACATAAAAAAGAGTTTTTGTACACTTAATAATTACGAGTCCAAAATAGAAGAGTCATATTCTGATATTAGTAAGGTTGAACATTAGAGTAATTGCTGTAAGATTATTGATACAGTATTCAAACTTACAATAATAATGTTTTCTTATTCAAAAAGTTATCATGGGAGAGAGTCTAAACTTTTACGGAGGAAACCTATTTTCTAGACTCTTTGCAAGGTGTTTTGGTGGTGGTGCTGATGTGGAGACTCTCCTGCCGCTGCCGGTGCTAGAGACAGAGACAATGACCGTGACATGTGGAAGGAGTTTGTGAAGTCGTGTAACTCCAGCATCAAGTGGCTCCTCGGTCCCTTGATGATCTTTGTTCCGGCCAAGATTTTGGCTCAAGCAGATGGTTCTACAAAGATGCGCCGGCTCTTCTCTGTAGTCAAATCCAAAATTTTTGAGGTCTTCATCCCTGCTGTTATCATCTACATGATTCTCTGCTCAGCCTCTGTGCTGTTCAAGAAGAAGTTTGTGATGGTGGTTTTCCAAGTTTTGAGTCTTGCTGCCTGTGTAGCTGCCGTTATGGTGATGCTCAGTTACTCCGGATTTGAGGCTCCCAACTTGGCTATCGGAATTGGCGTTGGCTCCATTGCATGATTGCATCCTTAGTAGGAGGTAAGGTTTACGACCACTACTCCACCTCTTAGACCACCCTCATTGCAGTGTTTTAAGGTTATCTCTTAAAGTATAATAGAATAAAAAAATGAAAAAAGAAGAAGAGACTTCGTTCAAAGTCTCTAAATTAAGGGAAAATTTGAGGTTATATCTTAAAGTATAATAGAATAAAAAAATGAAAAAAGAAGAAGAGACTTCGTTCAAAGTCTCTAAATTAAGGGAAAATTTGAGGTTATCTCTTAAAGTATAATAGAATAAAAAAATGAAAAAAGAAGAAGAGACTTCGTTCAAAGTCTCTAAATTAAGGGAAAATTTGAGGTTATATCTTAAAGTATAATAGAATAAAAAAATGAAAAAAGAAGAAGAGACTTCGTTCAAAGTCTCTAAATTAAGGGAAAATTTGAGGTTATATCTTAAAGTATAATAGAATAAAAAAATGAAAAAAGAAGAAGAGACTTCGTTCAAAGTCTCTAAATTAAGGGAAAATTTGAGGTTATATCTTAAAGTATAATAGAATAAAAAAATGAAAAAAGAAGAAGAGACTTCGTTCAAAGTCTCTAAATTAAGGGAAAATTTGAGGTTATATCTTAAAGTATAATAGAATAAAAAAATGAAAAAAGAAGAAGAGACTTCGTTCAAAGTCTCTAAATTAAGGGAAAATTTGCTGACACAAGAGACTTCTTCCTTACATAAACATGGCGTTTTCTTGTTTCCTTTTTGACTAGTGGTGCATTTTAATAATTTAATAATACTTAAGGGGCCTCTTAAAAAAAAATGCAATGAGGATGCTCTTAATTTCTTCCTTTATAACTTTCTCTATGTACTTATCAAAAAAAAACTTTTTCTATGGAACCACTTCTTGAAACTTGGATAGAAAGAACGGTTGAATATTTTGTCACATCATTGCTTTTGAACCAAAAAAAAATAAAAAAAAAAAAAAAAANNAAAAAAAAAAAAAAAAAAAAAAAAAAAAGAAAGAAAGAAAGAAAGAAAGAGTTTAAAGTTTAAACTTTTAGTGGATCTTATCTCAAAGAATGTTTTCAGCAATGTTTTTTTTTTCTTTTTTTTAAATTATGTTTTCAGCAATGCTGTAAAACCTTTTAAAAGTTATAAAATCCCTTAGAACAGATACATTGGTGCACTCTTTACCTGAGTGTGACTAATATTAAAATGAAAAAAATTGAAAAAGTTAGAGAAGCTGCGCAAGTAGGATGTGGGATAACACACGAGTGTTAGAGCCACGTGGGAGTTTCTGTCTCTCTCTCCTCTCTCTTTCTCCAAACCAAATCTCTCTTTCTCTCTTTTTAAAAAATTATAATAAATATATTATTAATACACATTCATCCACATACACCATTGTGATGCTCTTACCAATCACATCCTTTTTTCTTTACAGAAATCTTTCAATTAGTACCTAGGAATGATTTTCAATATTTCATAACACTAAAAAACAATGAAATTTGAAACTAATGACATCTCTAACATCAGAAATTCAGAATATTAAAGTTGTAGTCAACGATCACTATCAACTCTGCCATGCACCAAGTAAGGTGGATATGTCTCCACGTGTCAATACCCCATGAAACAGATGGAGATGCAGAATGTGATCATCACTAGCACAGAGGCCTCTATTGTCCCTTTCACAGGTCACTGAATAAGACAGCTAACACTAGAACAAAGATAGTATTGCCTGAAAAAAGAACTATTACCCTAGGTCAACCCAATTTTAGTCTCCAATAACTTTTTCACTATATCATGTAAAAATAAGAACATAAATCCAAAATGTATTACTAATCTTTTTATAGAAATAAAAGAAAAAGGAGTTCTAAAGCTGTGACCTCGTAGATTTGCATGAAAAATCATTCATGTTGTTAACCAAAAGAAGTTTGAATTGAGACAAACAAATAAAAAAGGTACAAAATCTAACCAAACTCATGTCTACTTACACTTTTTATCTTTATATTATTTCACATTACAAACAACACCTAGAAAGATGTTTCTCCTTCCACGGTGATACTCCGGCCACAGTCTATGCTACTCCCGGAAAATCCATCTTCTTGACTGTTATCATGGTCACTGCCACATGATCCACTCACAGAGTTATCTTGACCGTCCATTTGCTCAAGATGATTATGACTAAGCCTGGTGCAGCCGTTGATGTTGATAGAGACGGGTTCTGTTAACTGTTTCCCGTCTCGTGGAGGTGAGAAGACCACCGGAAGGTAGAGCTCAGCCTCGCATGGGAACTTTGAGCTCTTGAAGTGTTCCTTTAGATCCTCCAAACCCTTTTATTGACATCAAGAGTAACAAAATAAACACATTTTGACCAAATTAACAATTTTGATTATCATCAAATTCAAGACTTTGGTTTACGTCATAGCTTAAATTTTGGTATATCGTGCAACTTCAATGCGTCTGAAGAATAATATAATTAAGGGTTAACTCGAGCATGTCAAGTTTATGTAATTTGCAATTTAAAACACTAATGTGTATATTATACCTGAACTCTCGCATATGTGATTTGGCAAATCTTACGCGAATTAAAAACCTCCCAATGTTGAAGATGAAACGCCTTGTAAAACCTCCAAGCTGCTTCCGGAGATGTCATGTTCACAAACCCATAACCAACATTGCACTTGTTGCTAATAACACAACATAGAAATAGAGTTAAGACTTTAGTCATAAATATAACCAATACTATACAGTCTATGAATTTCCGTGTTTGATTACTTGAAATCCATGGGGAGATACACGAAATCATAAGAAGAAAAGGGCTGATGATGAGACTCATGTTCATTGTGCTCCTTGGTGATCGCTTCGTTGATGTCAATGCAGTGGTTGTCAAGCATATTCAACAGCAGCTTTTGACTATATAAAACAAAAACATTGAACCTTAAAAAAAATTCACATGGAATCTCATTAATCATAGCCTACAAGAATCTGAAATATAAGAGCATCCGGGAAAATGTTAATAAAGTAATGTATAATCAAAGAAGAAGATAATAAAAAGCTTGATGGAACATAACATTGGAGAATTTTATCTAGAATATAAAGCTTTGAATAGCATCTTAGCACACGAATCCATGTGAATATTTTAATGAAAGATTAGAAAGATCTAAATCTTTAAATCATCCTATAGTTTGAAAAAGCGTCGAACTTTAAATCCCTATTAATACTTTATTGAAAGATTTAGTCTTAACCATTAGTGTCCTAAAAGAATAATTGAAAAAACCTTCAAACTATTTTATACTAAATAAATCGTAAAGCCAACCTGTACTTATTTGGTATGTTCTTGATCATCAAAGTGGTACGTGGATCTCTGCAACTTGGATCTTCCATGGTTTCTTCACTGATAAGAAACTGACTTAGTTCCATGTTCTTAGTCTGTCTTTTCTTCCCCCACTTAGCCACGTTCTTGCTCTCTGTCTCCGCGTGTTCGGAATCCGTTCGGCGGGTCTTATTATCATCATCATCGATGATACACAACGAACGCATAGAAGATTCAACAGCACCAACTCCATCATTAGGGCTCACATTCTTGTCTTTATCTTTCATCAGATTTACATACTGCCTCAAAGGAGGAGTTAAAATTGGTGGCGGTTGAAGCGGTTGAAATGGCGGTTGTGGTAGCATAGATGACCTGAACTTGTTCTTAAGTCCACCTGGTCGACTGAACTCGATCACAACTTGCCTCCCACCGATCTCTTGACCATTCATTCGATCAAACGCTTCCGCCGCATCTCTAATATCATAAAACTCCACGAACCTTTGATGTTTCTTGTACGGTGTCTCTCTCAACTCTTTGATCGGACCTGAAACAAAGATTCTCACATTGACAAAACGGTCCATTATATATACTCTATATTTAAATGCTAAAGATGTTCATAACATGCAAACAATTAATCCATGATTCATGTAAATAATATAAGTAATTATATCCATAACCTAGCATTATTAGTCTTTGAAAAATGTTTTAATTCCTGACATATCCACAAATCGAGGAAACGAACCAAATCTAAATTAAATCAAGACATAGAAATTACAAAANAAAAAAAAAAAAAAAAAAAAAAAAAAAAAAAAAAAAAACATACCGTAAACTTGGAAAATCTGTCTGAGAGCAATGGAAGAGACCTCAGGGTCTAAGTTGAATATCACCAACGTTCCTTGGTTACAACCTCCGGGAACAGCACTAGTCTCCGGAACAACGAACTGAGCCAACACAGGTCTACCGGAAACAAACCCACGCGCCGATGAAGAAGACGGTGAGCTCCAAACGCTTCCACCACCGCCGACTCTAGCTTGTTGTTGTTGCTGCATGTGTCTACTGCAAAACTCTCGAACCGCTCTTTTAGCGTCACGTAGATCGTAGAAATGGACGGTCACGATTCCTTCTGAGATTCTCTCCATTTGCAAGCCACGCACGTCGCCGAATACCTCCAAGTCACGCCTCACCGTCGACTCGGTAACGTCACGTGGTACGGAGATCAAAGAGAGAGATCGTGTCGGTGAATTTGACGGTGGTGGAAGCCGCTGAGCTCCGTTAAAACACGGACGCGGTTGTGGTGGTGGTCGCGGTGGAGGAGGAGGAGAAAACATCATTGGATGTGGTGGAAGATTAAAGAACGTGAACACTCTTGGCTCCGTCGGAGATAATCCGTACGACGACGGAGGCGGCGGAGGAGGAGGAGGAGAAGGAGTGTACGGAAAGTAAAAACCTGAGGAGATAGGGTTTAGTGGAATGAACTCTTGAGCACGAGGATCTAAGTTTCCGACGAACGGAAAAGCTCTAGAATCTTCCATTAATACCGTAGGAGGAATAATATTTTTCCGGCGAATGATGAAGTTTTTTTCTTGATCGTGGGAGAGAGATACTGTAACGTCGTCTCTCTCTCTCTCTCTCTTTACTTCTCCTACAGACAAGACAGTGGAAGAGAACAAATGTTTATTTTTATTTTTACTTTTTATGTTTGTAAGCATTTAAGTTTCTCGAAAATGACTTTTTTTTTGTTTTTAATTAATTTGGATTAGTACTTTTTAATTTGTAAAAAAAATCTTTTTGTTGAAGTTACGTTAATACCCCTACGCACTTTTGTAGGTTTGGGTTCTTGGTTTTACGAGGCGTATATTAGATTTAAAGATTTAAGTCCCTACGCGACACGAATACTGAGTACGTGGAAAATGTTCATCTTTAATTTTCAGTTGTGCAGATTTTCTTGGAATATTTGAAACAGTGAAAAGAAAAACTATTAATTGAATGTGATCAATCAATTAACGAGAAATCGACAAGAACAAATGGTTATGAACTGGTAACATCGGGGGTTTGTAGGAGGGCTTTTTGGACTATCGGAGAATTTTACTTTTTGATTCTGTTAAAAAAAATTTGTCTTACACTTGATTCACAAGATGTTATATATGTACTCCGAATTTCACTTTTTATTTGTTAACTTTTCTTTTGTTTTACTCCTTTATTCGTAATATGTTATACTGTATATCGTATTCATATAACGTATTAAAAGTGTGTAATTCATATAACCTTAGAAAGTTGAAACAGTTGAGCTTCAACCGCAACGATTATAAATTACCAATCAACTGCATAAGAATCAGTTGCCAATTCTATAGACGTTAAAAGGGGGCAGTAATCAAAACCAGTTTTTGGAGCCAAGCAAGAGAAGCTTAAGTATGGGGCCTAGATGATCCAACTGTTTTTGTAAAAGATTGGTAGAGTATGCCACAAAAGACCTCTTGAATTGAGGTCAAGGAGCTGAGTTCGATTCAAAAAGGAATCTTACATCATAGGAAGAAAACAAAACAAATTCTTATGAAGTAGAAGATCAAAATCAAATCCACATAAACCCTTGGCTATATAACTCACCATCAAATATAGCTTAGGGTTTGGTTGCGGCTAGTTTTCATTTTTTATCTTTTTTTTTAACGTATACTTTCCATTAATACTAATCATACTGAATAGTGAATACTGATCGTCACGAATACATTGACCAAGAAATGTAAGGATGAAAGAATGAAACTTGAAATCACAATTAGGAAGAGGAGGTTCTTTAAACTGAGAGCCAATTCAAGAAAGCTATTCATTTTGTTTTTTATCAAAGCGGCTAGTATTCATATGATTTGCATTTAAGTATAGTTTTTTCATTAGACTTTACCCCAATTGAGCTTTTTCCATTTTTATGTTTTTCTCCATTTTTGTTTCTCTCCCTTTTTTGTTTCTTCTGCCATCACAGGTCGGTAATTTTTTAGCATCTCCAAAATCAATATATATAGTGTGTCGATATTTATTTTTCATAACAAATGAAATAACTTTTTTTTTATTGGTTCAAAACACATGAAAAGGTATAGTATAATAGTATATGTTTATTCTATATTTACAACGTACGTATGTCTAATCTCCAAAACATTTAAGGTCGGCAATAATTAGCTAGAGACTTAACTCTTAATGATACATTTTCGCGAGTCCAAGGTTACATTACACAAAATACATGCTTATTATATAATTTACAAAAGGGTTTAATGATATAAGAATCAAAGATCTTTAAAAAGCAATACCATTGTTTAATGTGGATATTAGTATAGTGAAGAAAGTGTTTGTTAAACACGAAGTAGTGACCAAACGCACGTGCACATGAAGATCTCGGTTCGAGAAGAAGACTCTCCCTAAAACCAACGAACAAAAACCATAATCTTGGTTTTCGTTTTCTATTTTTTCTCGGATAAAATAATAACATGACTCAATACCACTTCTTGCTTCCATTTATCGCGTTTTCTAAAAGCTAAAACGTATTTTATTTTTTCTTATTTGTTGTAGTACGATTCTTTTTTTGGATAAAAATAATAATATGGCTCTTAGCCTCTTAGTCTTGGGAAATTGTATCCTAATTGTTCAACTTAGTGAAGTAAGATTTACATCTTTGAGCAAGACCAAACATCCCTAGAGTGCCTCCAGTGTGAAGCATCACTACAATGCTAGATTTATCATCCAACGCAAGCTTTGTTGCTGTCTCCCAAGCAGCTAAAGTATACATTGGATCAACTAAAACTCCTGTCTCCTGCGCGATTTTCCGACACATCTCCACCTCTCCTTCCAGGACCTTCCCAAATCTGCAAGAACAATCAATCAAACCACTATAATGCTTCAAACTAAGGAGTGATAAAATGATATATTAGAATATCTTAAGTTGTGCAAAGAAGAACTTGCAAGCATACTTTCTCGGGTGTTGACGATCAATCCATTTAATCATATCCAAGCTGCTGGAGAAGATCAAGGGAAGAAACTGCCTCGTAAATTCTGTTATCAAGCGATCTTCATGTCTCTTGTAATTTTTGAGTGTATCAGCTAGCATCACTGCATTGATTTCCCATGGGAGCCTGAGAAGAATTTTTAAGTGAGTTAGTAATCGAGATGAAAAGCTTAGGTAAGCGGGAAAAGAAACAGATACAAAAATGTGAACAAAGCCTAACCCCAAAGACAAAGCTGCAACTCCTAAACCCACAGCAGTTGTTCCAGTACCAGAATCGACTACAAATTTGACCGGCTTCTTCTTCCCAAGTAAATGGTCTTGTGATAAGTACTTCACTAACCGAAACATACCTGCGTAGTGACAACGCCCTTGTTAACGATAATCTTGGTCAGTTCTTCCACATTGATTTGGTCCATTACCTACATTATATCCAAAATCGATGTTTACCGAGTAATGCAAGAGCATCTCCAGCGCCTTCATTAACGATCAGAACCTTTCTATGAGAAGTTTTAGAACTCAAAATATCATCCATTTTTGCAACATCCATAGCCTCAAGTCCCTCAACAATGTCTTTAGCCCATAAGACAGAACCATCTTCCCCAGCGACCCTATCCGCATAAGATCTCAGCATTTCCTCTCTATTCGCATACCTCGATCTTGGAATATACTGAACATTTCCATACATAGTTGAAACAAGGTTATAACCAGTCAAAACCTCGGGCTGTTCTCCACGCAGTAACAAATGTGATCTTAGACCTCTCTCGGCACATGAAACAGCTGCAAGATACAAATAACAGATTCACACACTTCAACCAAAACCGAATTCAGTTTAATTCCTCTAAAAGATTCAAACTTTTTACCAACTGCAGCTGTATGTGCACTTTGACAACCTCCACATGTAACCTATAACACAGGAAAGTTCTAAGCTTTTAAGTCTTTCTAAAAGAACCTAATTGAGAAATATTGTAAGAGATCTCATTCTTCTCACCAAATCAGTCACTTTATGATCTTCAAGAAGTGGTAACAAAGCATCAAGCTTTCTAGCTTTATTACCATTCACAAGAGGATGTAAAAGATCGTCTCTCAGAATGTAAAAAGACGATTCTTGATTTGACTTTGACATTTCATCTCCGAGATATGGACAAGTGTTGTTCAAGAAGGATAATTTGTCGATTCCTTTAGTAGAAGAGAGACTAATTTGCTGAATTGGGGTTGCAGGACTCTGTAATCCCCATTTCCTATTAAGTAATTTGGACACAAACTCTCTTGAATTGAGTTCGGAAATGGGAAGTCTCTGAAATCGATTAAGACACTAAGTGAAAACATTATCCCCAAAACACAATGAAATTACAGAAAAGAAATGATTTTTTACAGAAAAGAGAACCTGAGAAGATGAGTGAAAGTGATGAAGATTTGATTTTCCGGCCACCGCGAAAAAAGTTGACCGTTGGACCTTCATTGACCGCCTCTTCTCTGCAAATTCTTCTATCGGCGCGCGTCTAGTTTGCAGGTTTTTGGACATGAAAGACACGCGCTTACTCCCACGTAGCTGGGCTAGGCCTGTGAAAAAGTACGGCCCACGTCTTGTGGGCTATCTTGATAAGATGATCTTTTAAATCACATGGAGATTATTCACAACTTTTTATCATCAATAAACAAAAAAATCACAGGTTATATAACTTTTTTTTTTTTTTTTGTCAACGGCATATATTGATTAGCTT
>OVAQ01000273.1:0-35623 GCA_900406345.1 Erysimum cheiri | reverse complement strand
CAGTTTTCGCACAGATTCTAATCTCAGATTACGGGACACTTTTTAAGACCTTTCCGACATCCAAATTCAACGATTCTGGTGTCCATGGAAAGCTTGAAGAGTCTAGTTTAACGTCCACTTAGAATTTCTCAATTCTAATCATNCGTAAATTTGAAACTTCGGGGTTATTTTGACATTTTTCCCGAATCTAAAATCCTAAGAATTTAGTTATTCCATATCAAAGAAAATGAAAAATGTCATTCTTCTGATTCATTCAAAACTTGCGTGATCGCAAAATTGAAATGTAGAATATCGTTAGAAGGAGAAGTCAAAATGTAAACACGATTCGTATGTCTGCCACAAATAAAAGGTGGGAAGTACATGACCATTTGATATTGTTGTCGCTTCCATTAATATTCATCATTCCAATCTACGGCTCAAATGTAACAACTTGGAATCTTCAGAGAAAGAGATAGAGTAATCCGGACGCAGTTTATAGGCGAAAATCAGGTCGTTTTCATAATGATCAATCACGCTTATGTTCAAGAAGTGGACGACACATAGACGTCTCAGTCTCTTTGGACAAGACTTTCTGTTCGTTATATGTTTATATCCAACCAAACCGCCACATGATTTTGTAATTTTGTTAGATGCCATAAACAAAAACTCACTTTTATATTTGTCTGTTTGGATTAATAGTGGTATAATACAAAATAAAAGATGACCACTTGGAATCACAAACCCTCTTTTCTCCTCCTTCTCGCTAAAATCTGTTTTTTCCCCAATCAATTACTCAGGGTTTATAATAATGTTATGACTTATGGCACATGTGTATATAGTGCTACACAAGGGATTGATTTTACTGCCCACCTGTATCATCTTCAGCACTTTTCTTGTATTCAGGTTTAAGCTCATATGTCCCTTGGTTCGATCCTCTCTTATTGTACACGCACAGTTCGTTCAGTATTTCTTTCAGGAACTGCGCTGGTTGGTCCGTCTCTTGTATCAGCTGCTTCAGTGTCCAGTTAGGTTGGCCTTCGAATAGCTTGAACATTATAGCTTCGAGCTCACCACGATCTCTCCTTGTCCTCTTCACCTCGGTTTGCTTGACTGGGGCTGGTTTCCTCTTTTCCTGCTCATTCAGACATTAAAAACAACTTCTACACTGGTAAGGCTGATCAGGCAAAGGAAAGATACGGACAGAAGATTAAAGTTTCAAATCATTAGTTGAAGTTTCTGTTCTGAATCGTATTTAGTCTGACGAAAAAGCGAGCATTGAAGCTGAATTGTTGCTTCATGAACTCTTCACTATCTCAATGATTATATCCAATACCATTGAGAAGAGAATAACATTTTACCTTTGAATTGGAGGAAACTAAACCATGCATTCCAGGCATGGGCCTCATATGTACTCCGCGGTCATTATCGATAACCTTTAGTGCAATTCAAGGAACAAAAGTTTTTCTATAATTAGCTAACACTTAGAGCCAGTGAGGAAGAATTAAAAGGAAAACAAACACACGAATGTGCAAATAACTACCTGTATCTGTCGATTTTTAACCATGGATTTGCTTGTTCTCTCTCGACAAAGCCTTGCATATTCTTCAATATTTTCGCCAAATGGCTTCATATCGAATTTGTGATCTATCTTTCCTTCAGCAGCTGGATTAACTGTAATCTCGTTGACAAAAGGTATCAAGAGATGTCAAAATCTCACCAGCTTTAACCCAGAGAAACTAGAGTAGCTGGATGAAAAGAAAACGAAGAAACAAATCTGATGTTTATCAATCAGACAAGCAAAATCCAAATAGGGACATCACCTTGATTGACCTCGGAATAGATACCCATAGGAACAAAGTCTTTGAACATGTTCAAAGAGTAGCACTTTGGCATGTTCGCAAACTCGGCACCATTCATCTCCATAGTGAACTGATTGATACCAGAACAAGGAAATAAGTTGCAGAAAAGCACAAATAGAACTCAACAACACAAGGATCCTTCCCTAAGCTAGATTTGAAAAATCAACCACATGGGTAGTGAAATTGGCATCAAAAATTCAAACTTTGTGGACACAACAGTATGGAAGGTACTCAATAAACAATCTAGGGTTCCGAAACCTCAAAGTTAAGAACTTGAGAATCAAAATAGAAGATGGAACCAAATACTACCTCGGGCGAAGAAGCATCAGCCCGTGTAGGATCAACGTTGAGAACAACCTTCGCCACAGAGTCCAAGTAAGAAGAAGACGAAGACGAAGGAGCTTGCTTCTGCCACGCCTTGGCTACAACTACAGGAGACTTCATTAACCAAACCGGTCGATCAGCTTTATCATAATCGAGGTCATGACTGTCTTCCATCTTTACTCCAATACTCAATCAACTCCAAATCGAATCTTATTCCTCTTCTACAGTCACTTCTCCTGAGCTCTGATCCAAACTCTGTTTCAGATTTTGTGTGGTTTTTTTTTGTCTTCTGTCGATTTGACTCAACCCTAAGTCTTCTGTTACTTTGAAGCGGAGGTGAAACAAAGGAGACCCGACCCGTTACTAAAATACCCGTACTGATTTGAGTGCTGCAACAATTGGGCTAAAGACCATATATTTTGTGCCAAAACCCAATTTTTAATGGGCCCGTTTACTATTTGCAAAAGCATATATAGTCAGTGGAGCTATGGTTTTTATTTATTTTATTGCCACACTTGAATTAGTCACCTCTAGTATAGTTTTAATTGTTTTATTTTCTCAACATAAACAAAACAATATTCTTCTTATATATGGCATGATTAATAGATATATATATATACATACTGCATACATCAACGTATATAGAACATGCATGGATGTATGGTGTATGTATTAGATAAATACATACAGAGTGTTTGGACCAGTATTGTGCTGATAAAGACACCAAATTTGTTGCCAAAAAAAGAAAGAAAATACCGAGGTTAGAAATGGACGGCGATTAGGACAACGACATAGAAGTAATTCTCGGAAAGAACTTAACGAAATCCACGAGAAACCCTAACCACTAGTTTCACTCAGTTGCTTCATGTACAAAGGGGGACCAATCTCTAATCTTTTAGTATGTATCCTTTTGGTTAAAGCCGTAATTGTAATTCTAGGTTTATGGCTGCCGAATTCAGATTTTATGTTTTTTTTTTTTTTTGGTAGGGATTCAGATTTTATGTTTGTTGGATACAGGTTTAGCATTTTAGCTCTAAGCTTATAAAATTAAACAAAAGATTTGATTACATTTGTTAGTGTCGCAATTAAATAATACAATATATTCAATACATAACTTTCTATACGAGTATACATATTATATTATAAAAACTGTTTTTGGTAAAATGGTCACTATTAATTGATGTCTATAGTAGACACGATTAGAAGATTTATATGAGTTTTTTAAAGGGAATTGAGGTAGAGTATGTGCAGTGGTACACTCAATGGCCGAATGTGTCTAATTAAATAATGAAAAATAAGGCAAAAGTTGTGTCTAATTAAATAATGGAAAATAAGGCAAAAGTTGTGTTACACTCGGGAGAAATGTGTATGTTTACACTCAATGTAAATTCGTTCTCTCTCTCTTTCCTCTTTTCTTTTAAATTTAATACTAAAAAAATATTTACACCCACACAAACACATTTACCACTGCATATACTCTAAGAAAGAAACTGTCATATCAATCACACTCGAGTTAGGTATAAGTATAACAGATGTTGAGGATGCATTTCAAAATCTTTGTTCGGAATTAGTCTCTCACTTTGACCGTAGACTTTATAGTTTTCCAATGATGTGTGTCGGAGTCTTGGACTCTTCATGCTTCTTAACACACTAATTTCCCTTTTCCCAATAATTAATTAACAATTTACTCGCTAACTATCCTTTCAGACTTGCAGGAAAAGAAAACTATCCTTTCAAACTTAACCTACCGTATTTAAATGGCAATTAATGACAATGCCTAACAATATTTGACCTGTGAGGATGGGTAAGTACTTACCATTGGAACCACATGCACGTCACCAGTACGTAATAATAAAGAAAGAGAAATAATTTGACATTAGCTAGTTACAATAAATTATGGCTAGGGAGAAGGTATTTCCAAAAGGAAAACCATATATAGGCTAATCCTACGAGGATGTAGGGATTTTGAGAAACAGGATAAGTTAGACAGATTAAGTAAAATATCAGAGGAGATGATCAGGTTTTTGGATCAACTACATTTAATTTTTTGATAATTTTTGATCGAGAGATGCTGAAAGAAGAGATCACATGTCGTGAGTCAGACACTCTACAGTTTTTGAGAAACTTCCATCTCTCTCCTCTGTCATTTTTACTTGTCCTAAATCAAGCAATCTATAACAGTACTAGCTAATCATTATTATTGTTAATAGTATCAGTTCACACATACATGCATAAAACAAATGATTCTATCAATACATAAGAATAACGAAATCGATTTTAGTTTCGTAATATAGGTCTCGCTATATACAAATAGACTGCATCGACCAGTATTACTCCTATATACAAATTAAATTGTAAGAAAAAAAAAATTAATGGAGATTAGCTACAGACGAATGATAGTCTCATAGTCATAGTCACATCCATGCAAGTAACAATCAAATAGCTAAAAATATCATAGTTCTGCAAGGAAGTAGTTTGATATATATAAATGCCCTATATTACAATCCGTTTACATTCATCTACGCCAACATTTCACATGTTACGTATTTACTCACACTTTGACGTTCTCCAAATAATACTAAATCTTAACGTCCTAATATTGTAGACAGGGGTTGAATCTACATGGAATGACACGATATTCTTTAAGTAAAAACCATATATAAAAGACTAAAGGCTCATATAAATAAATAGAAATATAACCATTAGAAAAAATTAATAAAGAGGCCCATATAAACAAATAGGAATATAAAGTTATAAACCATTTGAAGAGATAAATAAAAAGCTCATATATTATTTTAAAGCCATCCAGGACCTTCTTTTAAAAAATAAATAATAATAAACTAAACTTTTTCCATCTTTTCTGAGACGTTGGTTATATAGTTTCAATTGAGCATTAGTTTTACATTTTTTACTGTGGAGAAATTAATTGGGTGATATAAAAGTTGTTTAAAGTTTTCCTAAAATATGTTTTTTTTTTTCAAATCTTTGGTTAATGGAACACGAAACATAGTTAAATCATGTTTAAATCCGGCAAGCAAACGGATAAACGGGGGAAAAAGGCAGCTTCGAGCTCAACACCAACCAGAAAGCTAATTCAATATCAAACCCAAAAATATTTTTATTAATTAAAAACAAATAAAGGATTTTTGATTTGACCTTTAAATGTACTATACATATATATGTTATACACCAATAAAAGAGTGTTAATTATTAAGAACATAAAACTCCAACTAAACCACATTCAAATTGCAACACAGAAGTCGATCCTAAATCCTAATGAACATAAAAAATAATAAAATAATGTTGAAGAACTATAGATCGAATAACCCACAAGAGAAAGCTGAGAAAGTGCAATAAGTACCAAATAATAACGCAAAAAGACCAGACTCTGAAATTGAACATTAATTTAACCTTCAGATCTTTTTAAAACGTACGTACAATGTGCATGTTAATCACCACTAAGTAACAACCTAGCTAGCTTAAGGGTGTTTTATCAACTTGCACGAAATTTCAAAAAGACAGACAAATACAAAACAACAAGAAAAAGAAAGCCTCTCATTATTATAACGTTTAAAGATTACCAATAATCAATAATTGAGTCTGAATCTCAAGACCTTGGAGGTGTGAAGAATGGCGTACCGGCAATGAAGGAGTTGAGTTGAGCCGGGTAAAGCGAAGAAGGATCAACCATTAGTCCGTTATTATTGTTACCGGCTACCGTCTTTGTGGCGGTCTCCTCCACGGTGGTGGTGGTTGCAGTGGAAGCAACGAGGTTAAGGTGATGATGATGATGATCTTGATCTGGCCCTTGGTCATAGAGAATGCCTTTGAATACATGCCCTCCGATGTTCACAGCCGTTTGATAAGCATATTCTTGATCATCTTCATCCTCTTCTATTGAGCTCACTCGAACGCACCGGAAAAGCGCCGGTGAGTTAACCTCCGGTGGCAAGTGTTGACTCACCTCCAACCCTAAATTTTATTAATGATTAATAACGATACAAAAAACAAACATAAGATTTGTTTTTATCCTCTTTTAGAAACATTTTATTGATTATAAAGCATAATTCCCATTACATATCTAAATAAAAGCCGAATCTTTAAGTATTTATTGCATTGTTTTTACATGAAATCGATCTTGGTTAAACCCTTTTATGTCGTCAGGTTTACCAATGAACAGTAACTTGTATAAATAAAGCAGAAATATCCGGCGGACATCCTCATTCACACGCAAATGATGTTGTACTTGTCCACAAACATTCATAATTAAAACTTTGACACTTTTTCATGAAAATTCAATCAATCTTGAAAGCTAATTCAGTATTATCAATTCGAAAACAAACACATCATGATCGAATTTTACCTGAATTAGAATTAGCATTCACCACACCGCGGGTATTAGCAAGAGCCGATCCACCACCACCACTATGGTCTTTATCGTCATTTTCACCACCACCACCACTAACATCTCGAAGGCGTTTAGCGTTTGCGTTTTGCGCTTCACGACTGGAGGCGGAGTGGTGCTGCAAGGAAGCGAGTTGGGCAAGACGCTCACGGCGTTTGGCAGCAGGAACCCAAGTGCTCTTAACGTGAGTTTGACAATGAAAGCCTCGGCTCTTACAACAAGTTCTACATCTCATATGAGGACAATCTTTCTTAGCTTGGTTCCCGCAATCTTGACAATTCATACCTCCTTGTCTCGTCACCGTGAACCCTCCCGGCTCATGATCGGAGACCACGTTGAAGTATAAACTCCGGCTTCGGTTATTGTTATTGTTGTTGCTGCTGCTTCCGCTTGGAACCATTCCAAATGAGTAGAAGTTAGCAGGAGCTGAGGCATGTTGTTGTTGTTGTTGTTGTTGATGCTCTTGTTGTTGTTGTTGGAAGTATTGCGGAGGCCAAATCTCGAAACCCTTATTGTTGTTATAGATCTCGTCTTTGTAAAGATAAAGATAATTGCTCTTGTCTTGATGATGATGATCCTTGTCTACTTGATGATGATCTTGCTTGTTGTTGTTGTTGTTGTTGTCTCTCCCTCCTAGATAGAAGAACCCTGCCATTTCTTTCCCTAGTGTTAATCCACATCACACACACAAACACCACAAAGAAATATCAAAGAAAAGGTAAATCTTGATTTGATTTCCTTTTCTCTGCTTGGAGAGATTGAGAAGTAAACGATGAGGAAGATTCGGAAAATGCAAACGCCGCCACGGAATTAGCCTCTCTTTGTCATTTAAGACAACACAATTTTGATCTCTGAAAAGTGGAAGTTTGCTGGATTTACTCTGAAGATTAAGAGAGAGAGAGAGAGAGGGAGAGAGAAAAGAGGTTTCTAAGACATAGAGAGTCCCATGAAGATCTTTTGCTTTGGGCACTTCACTATAGTTATCTTCCAGTTTGTGTGAATCCCCATCACAATAAATATCACTCACTATATTGTTTAAAAGAACAAAAATAAAAGGAACATGGATAAATAGATAGGTGACTATATTTTAAGTAATTTTCTTAGAGTAATCATTCCATTAACATGTATGCTTATTCTCTACATTTGTCATCGGTGTTTTCATAATACTATTTTTTTTGGTAGGATGTTTTCATAATACTATTACAATCGAATGTAAACGTTGAAAATTAAATGACGCGTTAAATCTCTCACACACACATTATATATATAATTTTTTTTGTAACGCGATAATTTCAAAATCTACTAGTCAGTGGTTTAAGGATCCAAAATAGTACCCATTATATTTAACCGTTAAGAAAAAGAAAAAAGTACTTCATATATCGTATATATGAAGTACTTTTACTAAATATTCGTATCCAGTTTAAAATAAGAAGTCGTCTTCGTTTAAGAAAATATTCTGATCTATTAATTATAACAACAAAAAAAAAACTTTGCCAAACAATAGAAAAATAGCTCGCATTTTAAGCTCATATATATAGTGTTAATTTTTATCAATGGTGAATAGACTGCCACGTGTTACAACAGGGAGTTTTTCTCCACTCGTCCCTCCCCCGCAAAACCCTCCCCACCGTTTGTTTATATCTTTTCTTTTTCCCTTTCAATTCGATTTAGTAATTATTTTGGGATGAAATTATGTGAAACCATTAAAGGAAAGTCTGAGAAAACAAAAAAGAAAAGAAAAAAGTTTGAGAAAAGAAAAAGAAAAAAATATGAAGTCTGAGAACAAAAAATGAAAAAGGAAAGTCTAACGTCACATTGCTTTGACATTTTATCGTCACGGACGGTCTTATCGTGAGGTTTGCCGCTTAATCACGGCGATTAGACCTTCAATGACATAACTTTTTCAACGACGCCTACGTGCGGTAATTTATCTTTTTTTTTTGTTTTATTCGTCTGATCAGGATTACGTGGCATTAGTATTGTATTTTTATGAACTTGATGATATATTAAATATCACAAATGATTTAAATAATACTGCATCCATTTCATAGTAAATTTCGTCGTATAATCTAATTTTGCTTTACAAATAATGTCGGTTTGAATTCTTAACGTAGAATTTTAGTAAAATTTTAGTTTTATCTACTTAAATTGAAAAAACAAACTCATGAGTGTATCAGTGAGGGGTATAGTAGAAACCCACGAGTGTATCATGCAAAATTATTTCCCTAACATATATTTTAGGGGTATTAGAGATTTATAAAATAAACAAATAAATCAGTTAGTCAAATTATGTAGCTAATATCCAAAGTTTGCTAAAGTTTAATCCACACTTTAAAAAATTAAAGTGATCAATATAAATATAAATTATATAGATCCATGACATATAATATATGATGTGTTTCCATAATTAAACCCCAAGCCGGTGCAATAGATAAGCAGTTTTTTTTTTTTTTGTGCGACAAACATATAGTTCTAAGAAACTGAACTATAAGAAAAATATGTGCTGTATGTGTTAAAGGATTTTTGCTGGACAGCAATCCTAGTCTAAGTCTAGGTCACGAGTCATTATTAAAGGATGTGATCGTCTTTGATTTTTACCGAAACTAATACATGAATTTATTTTTTCTGTATTTAAAATTTTTTGGCTCATTCAAATCGAAGTAGAAAACTTAGCTTTCACGTTAATATTTTCAAAATTTTGGGAAAACTTATAACTGAAAGGGATATGAGGATTATTTTGCTCTTTTTTACAAATGAAATTATAGCAATGTATTCACCAATATATATGTACATACATCACACATTCAAACGTAAACATAACAATAGTTAGGGTAAAACCGTTAGTGGTTTATCTTAAACTAGCTACTATTAATTATACGTCTTAATTAAATATCTTATACTAGTAGGTAATTGGTCATACATATTCTACGAATTTAAAACTATAGTCACTAGAGATTTACTTATTCACTCATACCTTGTACCCTCATTAGAACCGAAGCAAGCAGACCCACTCTATAGTGTCTTTGATCACGTGGAACCGCGTTAATTAGCGGCGCAATTTGCATTTGATAATGATAATCAAGCGCATTTGGTATTAATTAATGCTTTCAAAGTGTACACATCTTTGACGGTTCACCTTTTCTTTGTATATATAAATTAGTATTTAATTATCCTATATATTGTTCATGTATATCATCAATATATGGTCTATCCTTATTCAAGGTTTGAAAAAGAAAATTAATTAAATATGTATGTGATGTACAACCAACCCACATGTAAACTTTTGATAACACTCGCATTAGTTCGATTCACGTCAATCGAGCATATTATCCTTCAAATCTTACCACCCAAATTCCATTCTAAATAGTTGATTGAACCGCGCCGTGGGCTAGTTAGTTACAAAACCAAACACTTTATTTGTGTATCCTAATTTTGCCATATCGCATGATCTCAAACCGACTTGAACGTCAAATAATTTTTTTGNTTTTTTTTGGGGGGGGGGGGTATCCCTTTGCAAGAAATCTCACTGTGAGAAAATGCCGTAATTAAGTATCACCCCAGCTCGAGAATCCAAACAAATTCCACCTTGTATTGCAAATCGTTGACGAATATAATTCTCATGCATATTCATAATAGCATGCAGGTCACGAGAGTGAAATTTGACTTCTCAATTCTCATAGCTAGATTTGATCAAATCTTCGGTATCGACGGGCCAATAAATACACAACCAATTTCACAAGATAAAGTCTTCCCTATATATATACACTAATCCTTGAAGATGAAATATGCAAGTTGTAAGGATTTGCGTATTTACTTTTGTTTTGGTGAGCATATATGGCCTTTTTTATGAACCGAGCAATTACTTTGAAATCTTGGCTGTAAAATAATGTTTGTCACTTTAGAAAGAAAAAAAAGGCAAGTTTATTGGATTTAAAAAACAAAAGTAGAAAAAGAAGACGATGTGAGTTTTCTTGGAAGAAATATTAGAGCTTTTTATAAATCACTAAAATCTGACCGAGTAAAATGTGAATTCGAAATTTTAAGTTTGTTTTACGGTCTTAACGGTTTTTGATATGTCCACTTTGCCAATCACCTATATCATGAACAATCATTAATTTGGATTCGCTCCATAAATTCTGGTTATCAAAAACGAAATGCATATTGAGAAACAATAAGTAAAATATCAAACAGAAAAAATAACCATTTATATACTTTTTTAGTCAATATTACATGTCAAACAAAAATCAGTACTGAAATCTGTAACACAAAAATAGAAGGGGAAACAAAGCCCATCCCAAACATGAATTGTGTCTAAGAAAAAAAAAGAAATTTAATGCTAAATTTATTTAGCCCTACTAAACACAATTTTATGTGTATATATATATCTATAAAAAGGTTGATCGTACGTATTATTAGTTACCAAAAAAAAGGAAGAATCTATTGTATTTAGGGGCCCGAGACATGAGTCTTTTGTATTTTAGAATTTCTTGTTGACTAAATCACTATTTTGTCTTTATTTGTAAATGTAATTACTTAATACCTTTTCATTTAATAGAAAACCAAGAAGCTCCTAACTTTGATGACTTGGGATCTTCATGATTAAACTAGTTGCCTAATGTCCCTTTTGTCTTTGTTCTTTACTTTATTAGTATTTCCTTTGGCTAACATTATAAAAAAAAAAATCTTTTTAATTTTTGACATTTTTACGGGTTTCTAGCATATTACTCCCTCTGTTTCTAAAAAATTGATATTTTAGATTTTTCACACATATTAAGACATAATAATGTTTTAAATTTTTTAATTACTTTAAAATTGCTTTATGAGTGGAAAGATAAAATTTAGACAATTACTTACATGACATGTGTCAAAAAACATAAAGTAAAAAAATCATTTCACATTTTTAATCTAGAAAATCAATCTTTTAGGAACAAAACTAAAACTCAAAACATCAATTTATTAGGAACAGAGGGAGTACTTCTTGGCAGATGATATTTCTTCTAAGAGACGGAACATTTTGTTGAGACGGACATAAGTACATAACTGATAACTCATTCACGTTTGATATAGATGCATGTTTTCCAATTATGTCTTAATTATATTTATGTTATTTTAATTAAATCTACAAACAACAAAAAATGCTATATGTAGTCATGCGTAGGCAATAAAGTTATACAACATGTCTTAGCAAAAAAAACTTATACAACATGTTCAAATGATTAACATTGTCATCCAATATTCTTCTTTCTTTCTAAAAATACCACAAAAATTATCATTCTTTTTTAAAAGGATACATCAAATGTATCTATTTAATTTGATTTATAATAAAAATGTGTATACTCTTCAGAGAGTAAGCTTCAATCCACCGTAAAAATGATACAGTTTTAACTAATAACAACAAAACGTCTAGCCATTATTCAGCCGTCAATCCTTGTGACGGAAATTAATATTTAATATCAGATTGTGTGCATTAGAATGGTTAGCAGAGGTGATAATAAGATGTTTTTTCTTCACGTACATGTTTACCGAAAAAAGACGTTTTTTTTTCAGCCGAGGTGTTCTAAGATGTTATAATTAATTATTAAACATTTTATGATTTTGTCACCTCCCACAAGTCAGACACAGAGTGAAGAAGAAAAGGTCATCTTAGGAAGAAAAACAAATCAAGAATAAGTTAGCTCCAATAGTCCAATTATTATTTAGTTGTTGTCTTTCACTCTCGAGCCTTGTGCTCAACTTTCTTCTTGGTGAATCTATCTCTCTCTCCTCCCTCTTTATATATATCCTAGTCAATCATTCTTCTCACTAATAGTAGTATTTTCCCGACAGTCTTCTCAGTGATCTAATACGCTGATTTTTTTATTTTTTTTTGACGTAAGCTGGTTTTAAAAGTTTTTTAAGTCCAGACTTTTTTAAGTAACTATACTAATGTTAGGTTAGGAATTTAGGATTTAACTCCAAATCAAAATTTAAGAAAACGATCTAAAGTAAGAAAAATGAAAGTACAAAAAAATTTATAACAATTCCTTTTTTTAGTGCATGTGAGAGTAATTAGCATTTTCCACCGTTGCAACGTCACTATGATCAAAATTTGAGTATTTATAATTTTGTCTCTTTTTTTATCTAGAACAAACGAAGACGACAAAACAAAATAACAAAAGATAAATAGGTTAGGGAAAGCGAATATATACATGTCTGAAATATTTAGCATCTAAACTGGTCATTAGATCTTCACGACATTAGTAAAAATTTAGCCTCTACAATTTACTCCTTCTGTTCTTTATTATAAGATTTTCTAGTTTTTCAGATATAATAAACAAACATATTAAAATACATTATTTTTGTGATTTATAATTTCCAACAGTTCTAAATCAATAATATTTAGTTATTTTTTTTGAATTCTATAATTTATCATTAACAATTATACATAGAAAAGTGAGAAAATCCATCTTTTTTAAACCAAATATTTTCAACAAAAATCCTATATTAAAAAACGGAGGGAGTATAATTTAAAACGAATCTCATATATATGATATTAATGTATTGCGCAACTAATTTTATTTTTGATCAAATGTTACTATTAATTAATAAAAAGAATGTGACTTATTTACAATGAACGAAGCAAGTGGGATGAACAAAACAGATGAAAACTGAAAACAGAGACATTCGTAAAAGCCAAACGAACAAGAGGGACATGAAACTCTAGTTCCCGATGTCATCTGCAATTCCCCTAGTCTGGAACCAACGTTGCAGGCTTGCAGCATGTCTCGAGATGTAGCTTGTCTTGATATCATAGAGAGACTAACCCTGTACTGCGTTGGGTGGTTGTTGTGATTGTGCCGTCTCTCATTCCGTTCTTGCAGCTAATCTTGAACTAGACCTAATCTAAATATATGCAGTGTTAAAATTTTGGTTAAACTAAGAGACATATTATTTAACCAGCCAATATATATGTTATTTATTTAATTAATTGTTCCTAATATAAAATTCGTAACGTCTCACAAATCAATGTCATGATTCAAAAATAAAACTCTGAAAATTGATGTGGTGCGTCACGTCAACTTTTTTTTACTACAAATATTTCTTAATTATAATATAGGAGATTACTATTAGGAAAATAATAAAATTTCTCCATTATGCCTTTGTGACCATCATTTTTGCTTAAAGCTAAGTTATAACTATGCTCTTTCCGCTAGAAACGGGTTTTGTCTTGTTGGTAAAAAAGGAAGGAAGTGACGCAAAGCGTCTTCCTAAAGCTAAGATATTCGATTTACAGCGTTGAGCATAAACTTTATCTAATGTATTATATACGCATTATACGAATACACGCGAGCAATACTTCTAATTTCTGGTTTTACAAGGGTTCTACTATGCTACCTACGAACACATTTCATATTGAAATTCGCGAGCAGTCACCCACTCACCCACTTCATACGATTTCCCCATCCTATGTATATATATATATAAAAGGACAATATAAGGTGATGTGATTGTAACTGTGGTGGAATACATGACATGGTAAGTATAATAAGGAAGTCTAATTCTGAAACCCTAGGCGACGAACACTGCATGCCAATAGTAGAAACAGTACGTACGATCACGAGATCAAACTTATACGTACTTTACTTTCTTAGGATCCCTCCACTTGTAGGCACTAGCCCCTTGCCACCTGGTCCCCCTCCATTAGCTTTATGGGCCTCATAAAGCCCGTGGGGCCCGTCTCCACATCCATGCACATGCTTCACATTAGCTATGTATCAATGTGTATATATAAATACTAATGTTCAATAAGCATCTAAGTATATAGAAAACGTATAATATAATAGGCCTATATATGCCTTTTAAGGAGAAGACCGGCCGAAGAAAAAACAGCGTTGTGGTCTCCACGAAGGTTACAAAGACTTCTTGTCACGTGACCACCACCATTTCTTCACAATCCTTACATATGTGTATATATATCTACATATTATATATATAGCTCACATAGTCACATGTATAAATACGTTTATATTTTATAATTTATTTTTTTATTATTATTTGTAGACTATCCAGGAATCTTTAGCACTATACTCTAGTTTCAGAATTAGTAAGTGAGTTGGCATATTTAATTTGATAGATGGAAACTAAATTAGTAGTTCTATGTATTTTGTAAACCAAAACTATTATTCGTGCATCAATATATTCAATAATTGTATGAAATTCATTGCGGACTTGGCCTCCAACCGCCCAAGTTTGGGCGTTAGCCCTTAGTGGTAATATATTATCCTGTGGGCATCACTGATGGGCCTAGCTGTAAAGCCCATTAGTTTTCAAAAGAAATCATAATTAAACAGTAATATGAGAACTAACTTTTAACCAGCTAAAAAGTAAAAACGCTAATTTTAGAGAAATAAAATTGTGTAGCTGATTCTCTGGAAATTTAATAAAAGTTTCTTTCGTTTATGGGTAAAAAAATAAATTTGTGTTTTTAATATCGTTTCAGTGATTACCTTTTAAAATGTCGAAACTATGGTACATAAACTCTTACAAGTCAGTGTAAAAGAATAGTTTTTTTTAGGTTAAGTTTACTGAGACTGTTTTTTCTTAAACAAACCAGATTCTTGAAATGGACCTTAAACCGTTAGTCAAGATCGGTACAAGTTGGAAGATATATAATAAGTTGTCTCTCAAACTGTAATTTTGCCATTTGGTGTCTCTAATTTAGCACCAAAAAAAGCTATATGTTATTTGTGTGTACGTATACCGTATACGTAGCTTGAAAATATCGAAACGAGGAAATGGCGCAAATGATAATGAGATTAGAGCAGAATGTTGAATCTTACATGAACCGCAACATCGCTTCTTTGGAGCTTTTGCTCTTCTATATGGAAGCTCTAAGCATTACATCAACAAACCAAAGGTTATTGAATCTTCTTGAGATGCTTATTGTGGATACCGAAATCCGTAATATTGTGAATTCCATCTAAACTGTAAATTTACATCGCTTCGTTGGTTTCTCTTGATTGTTTTTTCTTTAATTAGTCATCGTGAAATACAGTCAACAGACAGTGAAATAAAAAGGAGAGAAATACAAAAATCTGAACCAATTCGATGAGGGGATCTCTGAGGTGAATTGATACAAAGAATGGGCAGTAACGTGGATTTGAAAGATGGTGATTGAATAGCCAATTTTTGTTTTTGAGGTAATATACTAACACGTACCCCGTCTGATTTATAAATTATTAGATACTAGTAGCCCCACGACGATGTAAAGATATTTCTGTGAATTAGCAGTGCCATTACCACTTAGACTATTGATTTTTGTTTTGTTAGTTTAAGTTATTATATAAAATTCAGCCTTGTTTTGCTGGAAAAATCGAAAAAATGGATAGGTTATTAAGAAAATGTTTACTCTACAAAACATGTGAAGAAAATATGTTTTTCTAAACTTTAGATTCTTTTCCTCGTGTTTTTTGTTTCAAACTCCACTTATTATTACTTTTTATGTAATGTGCATGAACTTCTTTTATTTTTCTAACCATTTTAAGATTTTGACGTGATATAGATTTGAATCATCTCTCATAAGCAATGTGATACGGATAAGATNAAGGAAAAAAATTTTAAAAAAAAAAAAAAAAAAAAAAAGATTGTTAACGTGTGCTTATCATAAACAATAAATCTTCGTTTTTATTACTAAAATGTTTTTAATAATTACGACTAAAATGTTTTTAATAATTACGTACAAATTTATTTGCGACTTGTGATGGACACTTTCCTCGGTTTAGACTATTGGCGTAAGCCATTACGTATTTACTTTAACTTTAAGCAACACTTTATGTAATACGGATTAGAATTAAGATGATTACGTGGAACGACACTAATATACAGAATAAAACTATAGTATGTCCTTTTAAAAAAAAAAAAAAAAAACTATAGTATGTCCTTCTCTATAATATTTTTTTTTTTTATTGACGTTAGGAAGTTGGTTTCTCATAATTTAAAAATTTTAATGGTCCCTGTTTTCGATTCATCCTTCAAGAAAGTATGTCAAATAATGAAAACTCCCAGAGTGGTCCAATAAAATCAATAAATTCGCTTAATAAAAAACATTATTTAATCGCTGTTAAGAGCCGAGAGGTTTCGATTTTGTCCTCCCCATCTTCTGCCCATTCAGATCCAACTAATTCCCTTATTTTATTCTTATACTTTATTAACTTATTGAATACTTATTAATTGTCTATTATCGTTAAATTATTTTGACGAAATTTTTTTTTAAACCAAACAAATACTCCATGAAAGTGTGTAGATTCATAAAATAAATTAAAAGTTAAGGAGGTGGTGACCTGACCTAGTCGGAGTTTAAGTGTGGAGCTTCGAACAACGTACGAGGGACACGACGGACCAAACGAGCCACGACGTGTTGTCTCCCTTCTTTGCCCATCCCTTCTTCCGTTTTTTGGGACTAACATCATTACATCAAAGTCTTTTTCTTTTTTTGACATTCAACTGCTTAAACATCAAAGTCTTATCGGTTTTAGTTTCAGTGTTGAATACCTAATTTCAGCTAGTTCTTATGAATTATTACATCTTCCAGCCTTCCTAAAATAACAAATAATTGATTTTGACCCAATTTTAATGTTGTGGTGATCGTATGATTATCCACTTGCTAAATACTAGTATAGTTCATGAGACTATGAAAGTGGGACCCATTTGTTCCCTAGCTCACACCAAAAAGTTTAATAATCTATTAATTATTTGACCCCAAAAAAAAAAAAAAAAACTACTAATTAAAGTAATCTTGCGTTAGACGCTGTTCACATGGAGGCTGTATTATTTTATTTTATCTGTAGCTTTTTATGTGCTCTCTACAAAACAATAGCTATCGATTTTAATAAATTTCACTCTGCTGCACTGCATCTCGGTTCAACATATCTGTGTATCATACAAGTTATTGTAATTATAGACTTTTTTAACAACTTGACTGATATAGCAAACAAAACTTTAGATAATAAAGATGATCGCGGTGAAAGAGGTGAAGGACACGAGGGTATTTCTATAAGGACTCCTAAAAAAATATAAAAAATTACGAGCTATGGGCCATAGATGGATTTTTTTAACTTTATAAATCTATAGGAAACCTATAAGACCAACTACAATGGCACAACTAATAGGTGATTATATGTATTATAAAAAAAAAAAATATTACAAAAGTGGTGTCAGATGAAGAAAGATGAAGAAATCGGTTGTGAGTGTGCAACCGGTTGCAACATTTTCCTTTCTATCTCTCTCTTTCTCTCTCTCTTTCTATTTCTCATTAAATTTTAATAATACAAAAATCTTTCACACTCACTCTTCCAATGTTACTACTGCCCATGCTCTAATATACTATCCATTTAAAAAATAAAATATTATGATACTTGGCAGGCTTCTACATGGGTTTAAAGTTTCTTTAAGCATACGCCTTTAGTTAATTGGCGAATCTTTTATTCTTTCATACACTGCTTTTTCAGGATTATAATTTAGTAATTTACGAGATACGGTTCAACTAGATTTCACTCCTGAAAAAGAACTTTTTAATTTTTGGTTTGTTACTTGATAGTGGTTCTAGATTTTGAAACTTATCCTTAATATCTATACGAATCATTAATATCTTCTTATAAACTAATTAAAGATTTGATCATACAGAAAAAAATGTATAAGCGTCAAGGTTTTACACTTTCGAATAGGTTCGGATGTCAAATCAGGTTTTAACCAAATAGTATCAGAAAATTATTTTGAAAACCCTGTTTGACAAAATAAGCCACTACACTTGGATTTTTTTTTAAGAAGCTGTATAATTGAAACTGAACCAGAAAAGAAACAAAAGAATTTATCGAAACTTTTTAAGACTATAAAAACATTTGTAGCTAAGAATCTGTATCTAACCCAAACTTTTTTTATCAACCGAAAAAATGTATAACTAATAAAATTTATAACCGCTATTGGACATCTTAGTTTTTAATTTTGTATGATGAATAATCTTTCAGAACTCAAGATTAGTAGAAAATAATAGCAAACGAAAAAGAAAAAGATTCTAGTTATCATAAAAGGTAACCACTGAGACATATTTTATTAGTTCAATTATTTATGTAAAGGAAACACCCCACTAGTCAACTTGGTTCGATACCCGCGCTTCACAACGTACCATCCACTACCAATGCAAAATTCTTCGGGCTTAGCTTTCCACTATAAATCTTCTAACCAAAGATAACACAATAGTCTTGCAAACATATAACAAGATGATATTCATATAGCTGGAATTATAGCTATGTTTAATCTCATCCTCTATTTGGCGTTGGTGCATGCCTGTATGAACTAAATGATGACTATAATATATGGAGTTTGAATAAACAAGAGATCAATCGGCTAAGAAACTCAATTCGCAGTTTCTCCTTGATGTATTGAATCTGCTATGTTCATATCTTCTGGGAGACAATTCATGGTAAAAAACAGGGTAGCATTATCTTCTATATCAATGATGCTACTTAGAGCATAAGCAGTGGTAAAATTTTAGAGAGGTTGTGACTAATAAAAAATTAAAAAGTAATGGAATAGTGTAAAAAACTTGAGAAATATGAGGAAAGAGAGTGTTTTTTGAGTAAAAATATGAGTGTTTTGAATATAAAATTAATAAAGTTGNGGAGAGAGTTTTTAGAAGATAGTGGGTGTGTTTAAATATAAAATTAATAAAAGTTGAGTAAAAGGATGAAAGAGAAGGTATAAAGTTGAGTAAAAGGAAGAGAGAGTGTGTATTTCTATTTTTTTAATACCTCTTGCAACCGATCGGTTGTTGCATTGCCCATGCTCTTATTGCTACACATGCAGGGTTTTTGTTAATATTTAATTTATACATATATATATATTAATATTAAATATAAGATGTTGATTATTTGAACTGTTCGACCACACACAACGGAACATATTTGACTCATATCTTAGTATTATTAAAATAAAATAAGAAAAAAAAATGTTGAGTTTGGGTGAGATACAAATCTTCGGTAAGATGTTTTTCACTTGTATCTTAATGCCACATGTCAGATGCTGAATTTTTTCTATGCATTTTCTTTCTCTTCTTTCTCTTCTTTCTTCTATCTCTCTTAAATTTTTTTCTCTATTGAATACACTTAATTATTAAAGAATTCAGAAGATATATACTCTAACCTCCCCCTTTGTGTATGCTCTTAGGACTCAGGAATCTCAATATATAATATATATGAATCGATTCGACTTAAAATTTGTTTTCATTTTGAAAAATATGTTACATATCTCATACCAAAACTATGATAAGATCTAAGGTAATTTTACATCTTTATATATTATCTTGTTAGGGATGAGGAAATAAATATTACACATATTTTTATTATACTACCATGTTTTAAATATATTATTTAAGTTATCGATTTTCTTAATTCTTATGCAATTGTTTTGACATATATAAGTGTATACACTGATATTAAAAAAAATATTTTTTTAAAAAAAGATATTAGAAAAAGTACAGTTTTTAACTTTTATTGTTTAAATTTCTTAAGTTAAATTAGTCAATCTAAAAGTAAATATGTTTAAGAAATAATATTTACATGCGATGGTAGCCTCCACGCGGGGGGCGATTTTTCTCTTTTCCTCGCTCTAGGGTTTCGCCACCAGATCTGCTTCGGGCGGCTGTCTCCGGCAACGGCCTTGTGCCGGCGTCGCGGGACAGCCTCCTCTCTCTCTCTGCTTTCCTTTTTTCCTTTTGGGCTGGCCGCGGTTGTTGTGATTTGTCATCGGGAATAAGGCTAGATCTCGTTCGACGGCGGAGGCTCCATCTCCGGGGATGCAGTTGCAGCGTCGTTTCTAGACGGGACGAGGAGTAACCACACTATCATGGGCAATCTCGGTAAAGCTCTCATTATCTCGCTGTGTTTTATTAATCTAACCAAGTAATATTTATTTATTTTTTTCCTCTTTTTGAAGGTTACTTCATGGACATCTCATATAAAAACAAGAAATAATTTTATAGAAAAGGAAAAAGAAAAAAAGAGATACGTATTATGATTGAGAAGAGAAAAAGAAAGAAAGAAGAAGGTGATGATGATATTACAAAAGTACCCTCATACATTACTCCATATTCTAAACACAACAAACTCCATAAAAACTCACAACTTCTCTCCTATCCTTTTCAGCTACGTCTCTCTCTCTCTCTCTCTCTCTCTCTCTTAATCAGATTGATCGATGAAGATCAGGTGCGACGTCTGCGACAAAGAAGAAGCGTCGGTGTTTTGCACCGCGGACGAAGCGTCTCTCTGCGGTGGCTGTGACCACCGAGTCCACCACGCTAACAAACTCGCCTCTAAACATCTCCGTTTCTCTCTCCTTTATCCTTCTTCCTCCAATAACTCCTCTCCTCTCTGCGACATCTGTCAGGTCTCTTTCTTTCTTCGGACATGGGTTTTGTCTAATTCCGTTGATTGCCGATCTGAGTGTTTTTTTTGTTTTTGTATTTAGGATAAAAAAGCTCTCTTGTTTTGTCAACAAGACAGAGCTATTTTATGCAAAGATTGTGATTCATCGATCCACGCAGCAAACGAACACACGAAGAAACACGATAGGTTTCTTCTCACAGGGGTTAAGCTCTCTGCAACTTCCTCTGTTTACAAACCCACTTCTCAAGCTTCTTCTACTTCAAGCAACCAAGATTGCTCTGTCCCTGGATCATCAGTCTCTAATCCTCCTCTCAAGAAACCTCCCTCAGCTCCTCTGTCTCAGAGCAACAACAACTCCAAGATCCAATCTCTTTCAAAGATCAGCGGCGGCGATGCGGCCGTGAATCAGTGGGGATCCACAAGCACGATCTCAGAGTATTTGATCGATACGTTACCTGGTTGGCACGTTGAGGATTTTCTCGATTCCTCTCTTCCTACTTTTGGATTCTCCAAGGTTTGTTTTTAATCTCTCCAATCAAGAAAGATCCAAGTATTGTTGGTCATCAAGATTTGACTCTTAGGAGATTGGAATTTCATTTCCTCAGCTTTACGTAATATCATATCATTTCAGATCTCATTTTCATATTTAGAAAAAGTAACCAACTTTATTAGATATGGATAGATCATTTTCCTACTTTGGGTTATTGTATAAATTTCTGAAAAAAGAGTTACTTCTTGTGGGTTATCTTGTGTGTGATTGCAGAGCGGTGATGATGATGATGGAGTGTTACCATATATGGAAGCAGAAGATGACAGCACTAAGAGAAACAACAACAACAATACAGTGTCACTTCCTTCAAAGAATTTGGGGATTTGGGTCCCTCAGATTCCACAAACTCTTCCTTCTTCATACCCTAATCACTACTTTTCTCAAGACAACAATATACAGTTTGGGATGTACAACAAAGAAACATCACCAGAAGTAGTGTCTTATGCTCCAATACAAAACATGAAACAAGGACAGAACAACAAGAGATGGTATGATGATGGTGGCTTCACTGTCCCACAGATCACTACTACTTTAACTCATCCTGCTCCTCTTTCTTCTAATAAAAAATCTAGATCTTTCTGGTAATTTACCATCTCCCTACATGGGTTTTTTTGTTTGTTTGTTTGTTTGTTTGTCTGTTTCTCCTTGATATCTTTCAACGTCCATCTTTGCTAGAATTAGGCTCTTTTTTTTGTGTGCAGTGTCTTTTGTAAATTTGAGTGTGATTGAGATTACTGTCATAATCTTTGTAATAATCCTATATTCTCGTTTGGTTTATGCAAATGTTATTTCTTATCCTCTCTATTGCATAAAAAAACTATGAGTAATTTTTTGCCATTTTTATGGCGCAGGACTTCTCCTTTTATTGTGGAAGCAAAACTTGTATAGAAAGAAAGTAGTTATCTTCAATTACCAACTAGATTATTTTTACTACTTTCGCAAAGGGAAATAAGTCAAAACTTTAAAAAGTAAAGTTCCAAATTCGATGAATGAAATCTAGTGGTGTATTTAAAGTATGTGACGACAGTCTTTTTCATCTTCTGCCTCTTCAGTCCCCATAACCCATATGGGGAAAGGATTGTTTTTGGATTTGGTTGGAATTTATTTAATGTATTTTTGGAAATAAAGATTAAAAAAAAGAGAGCACATAATCGAGACAAATTCACAATAACGTGCCCATCACCATCGGCATATTTTTGTTTGTGATTGAATATGCCTTCAGAACTCTGACGACTAATGACTAATGACTACATGTCATCATGGCAGCCAAAACCAATTCAAATAAAGTACCGACACGTCGTTTACTCGTTTTACTTAGCAGACTTTTTTGTTTACAGCAGTTAACAGACTACATGGTATAAAAGGAAAACAAATAAGAATATAGCTAATCGAAGGAGAAAGATGAAGGGAGAAATAAACGTCATATTCGTTGTGTTAAACAGGCCTAACTAATTCAGGCCCATGTTGGATTTCATAAACACCAACAAACCGCTTTTCATAAGGTTGATTGATATTTATATATGTTTATAGTATTCCTCATATTTTGAGTGTTTGTAAGTGTTGACAATGGCGTTATCTAAAGACTTTGCATTATAGTACCGGGAGCCAAAAGTAATGCTGAAAAAGATGAATTATTAAAGTTGGGTCATGAATGCTCCCGAGAAAGATTTCATTCCAACTTTTCGAAGACTCTTTTTCTACGGTCGTATTATTGGATTTTTTTTGTCAAAAGCCTTTTTTACTTTCATATACTTTACTTACGAGTTACGAACCTATCGTGATCTAGAGATCAGGATAAAACGAGATAATTTTTAAGAAACAAGGAGACATATATAGTAAAAAAATAATCAAGAGACAGTTCATTGGTCATTGTCGTACTCTAGACTAGAGGTTGATTTCTGGTTGACACATTGTCCTTTTGGTCAATATGACGGTTATACGCTCCGAATACTAATGTCAACTTCGGTTTGAGATTCCAAAGTACTAAAACAATCATTTAAATTTTTATTTTCTTTCGTAAACAAATTATAATTGTTTTTAATGTTAATCATTGCCGTTCAGATAGGACTGGTCTTGAAATAATCAGAGATCCATAGAACATAAAATGATTTTTGTTTTCATAATTGCGAAATAATATTCAAAAATAACTTCATGATTTGTTTAACAAAAAAATAATTGCATCATTAGATGGAACAGCAATAAACTCTTAATATAATTTGAATATTTTTTTTCTCACCACCAAATTACTACTAATTGTAATGCTAATGATGATACGTTTTGATTTGCTTCTTTACTCTTCTACGATAATTCTTTTCACTCTTCATTAATTCAAATTTAAAAGGATACAATGGGAAACCAATATTTTTGGGATCTTCACGAAAATGTTTCAAGTTGATATGCTCAAGCTCAAGGCTGCCTCTGCGTTCAAAAACACTAAATACACAGATTCTTTTCTTTTTAAAAAGGTGTTTATTATAGAAAGCAAAAAAAAAAAAAAAAACATTGGAGATTAAATGGAAAAAAAATTCTCATATGGAAATTCTTTAATGAACTAAAGTTCATTATAGGAAAAAAAAAAAAAAAAAGGATGAATCAAGATCCTAATATAATGGCTATTTTTTTTTGTCATCATCACTCGAGAAGCCCCAAAATATTGGAAAACAAAAAACCTAAGAAACAAAAAATCCAAACAAAGAAAAAAAAAAAAAAACCAAAAAAAAGAGAATGTATGATTATGATTGATAGATATATCTCTCTACTCTAGCGACGGCAATGAGGTTTGCAGAGAAAGAGACAATCGTAAAAACAAAAACCTCCACAATGTTGAGGACATTCCAATACCTTTCCTCGACATTTTCCTCTTCCTTTGCACTCCGCATATTCTCTTTTCACAAATTTACCTCTTCCTTCTCTTCCTTTTCCTCTTCCTCCGCCGCCACAACCCCATTTGTACCATCCTCCACCTCCTCCTCCTCCTCCCCATCCCCATCCTCCTCCGCCACCACCTCCTCCTCCTCCTCCACCACCACCACCTCCTCCTCCTCCGCCGCCGCCTCCGCCCCATCCCCATCTATAGCTTCCGCTCCCTCCACTATAACTTTTTTTCTTGTCCGTGACAACTACTTCAGTGGTTGTTGTATTGTTTTCATCAGTGTTGTTGGTCTTGACCGTGTCTTGATCAGTGGAACGGACATGCCCACTCACTAGTTTGTTAGTTTGCAAGATCAATACTAGGAGAAAGATAACCACCAACGAAGAAGTTGTCTTCATTTTGATTCTCAACAAATTAAGTTTGTAAGTAGACTTGGTTTTTATTTGATTTGATATGATAGCTTCTCCGGTTTGGTCCTCTATTTATAGGGCACATTTGTTTTGTTGTCCCCTTATATAAATTGAAAATTTTCATTGGCAGACAGATTTGGTCCTTTCTAACAAAAATAAAAGTTAGGTTTGGTCCTTTCTACCAATAATAAAAATATTGTCCTAAAAATTAAGAAAAGAAGAGGATCATGGTTCATAATTCTGTTTTTTTTGTCAACTTATTATGTTTTTTTTAGAACACATATAGACCTAATTAATTAGCATGATTTTGTACAACACAAAAGATTTCTTACAAAGATGAGATATCTCACATTGTTTATTTTCCCTTATATTATAAGATTGGATGGATTTTGTTAGTTGTCTACCAGGTATAGAGAGCTTTATATTATTATTTTGTAAAATAATAGAAGTGGTTAATTAATTATTACTAAGTTAAATACATAAACTAAACTAAAGAAGAGAGATCCCTTAGGCAACACTACTAGTGGTCGTAGGCTAGGAGCCACCAATCAACAATGTAAGTCTTCTCCTTCAATGAACATCTTTTCTTTTTTTCAAAATTCACAAAAGAAAACTTGCGCAATGATGCCACTAACATATTATATTCTTTTTAACAGTATATGAGTATATAAAACAGCGAATCGAAGAGTGTAAAATAATTTATTCCATTAACGAATTATTATACTCATTGTCTCTCTACATCTATAATTATTATAATAAACTGGACACAAACTCGCATGCCATATACAACCAAAATTAAAAAAAAAAACTCACATGCCATCTTTTCTAAACATTTTTGCAAGTTGGTATTTGTGGATTATTTGGTACGGTTGTTTTATACGTTCCTTTTACGTTATCCAATTTCATTTCATCTACTTGTGGATGAAGAGGACCACTCACCTCTTCTTCTCTCCAAGACTCCAACTAATAACTTCCATCGTATAAAATAGTTATATGTTTTTCGAGTTTTGTATACTATTATATACAAGTGTATTAGTTTATTTTGCAATCTGCTGATAAATGGAGAGTTTTGACAATGAATGGAAGCTGTTTAAAAACAAGACTTAACGGATTTCTTACAAAAGACATGTACTTGCATACACATAATTAGTAAACCAACATCACCTCTTTAAATTACTCAAGATTAGGAGAAAACAAATCATTAAGTTTGATTCAAAATAATATTGGATTCTGAAAACTCAGGACCCTGCATCACACTAATCTATTCAATATTTCATACAACACACAATGTCTCAAACTTCCCAAAAACAAACCAAACTTAAAAACTAAAACCAGCCTTGATTCACTCCAATAGACAAAAACCATGAGAAAACAAGTAGCAACTGAAACAAGAGCGTGCAAGCTAAAAGGCCAAAAGGTGAAGAAGAATGGAACTTTGATTGGTGGATTTTAAGGACCTCAGTACCGGCGGAATCCACGGTCAGCGACTCGAGCAGACGGGCATTCGTAAGCCATGTGTCCTCTGCCACCGCAGTTGTGACATATTATCATAGAGGCAACGCTGTCTCTGCCTCTGCCAATTCTGCTCAAACCACCTCTTTGCATACCACCATCACGAACCCTACTTCCTCTGTCAGAGTAATTGCTGTCCCCTTTTGGGCACTGTCTAGCAACATGCCCCGAGATGCTGCAGATGTTGCAAATCGGATCGTTCCTGCAATCACGAGCTATGTGACCTGAAGTCCTGCAGTTCTTGCACGCCTTGTCGTTTGTGCAGTCAGCGGCGAGATGCCCTGGTTTGAAGCAGTTGTTGCAGAGCCTTAAGTCTCCTGAACGAGAATCTGGGTTAGGACAGTCTCTCACTCGATGACCAGATTTGCCACATGAGTGGCAGATTCCTTCGTTTGAACAGTTTGAGGCTACGTGTCCCGGTTCTCTACAGTTCCAACACCGTGATTCCGCCGTGCATTCTGCTGCAATGTGGCTGCAGAGAGAGCTTAATAAACATAACCGAAATGCATATAAACAGAGGAAACTCAATAATTCAGTTAGGGAGGACATATATACCCTGGAAGGCCACAGTTGTTACAGACGGAAACATTAGAACAGTCTCTTGCAAAGTGACCAGGTCGCTTGCAGTTGTTGCAGAGATTTCCTTGGCTGAACAAGATCAAGAAAATTGTGACAATCATGTCACCACAGAATCCACATTGAAACGAAGTAGTTACAAGACAACTTCATCCAAAAAGCATGTATGCAAGCAAACAGTTGAACTAAAAACAACCTAACACAATCAATTAAATCAAAGAAACAATTGCAGACAAACATCGAAAGAAACAATTGCAGACAAACATCGAAAGAAACAATTGCAATTAAACCTGATCCTACACTGATCACCATCTTGCTAAGGAGCAGATGAGAGAAGAAAGCTTGATACTAAAGAAGTTGTTCAGCAAGTCTAAGTCAAAATCAAGTTAGACATTAGATTAGCATCTGTGTCAGCTATAAGCATAGATTAGTAGCTGAATTGCCAGCTCCGGCTTAACTACCTCCATGTCGGTTAGTATGAGAACGTTAGATAGAAGAGAAGCATAATGGTTACTATGGTTTTAGGGTCGAGAGTGAAACGGTAATTAGTGAAGAAAGGGTCAAAACATTAAGAAAAGGGACCTGAAAGCACGACGTGGCTCCCTTCTATAAGGAGCATCACGGTAAGAAATTCGTTCAGGTCTCATTCTCCTGTCTCTAGGACTCCGACTACGAATCCGATCCCGACTTGGACTTCGACTTCTGCTTCTGCTCATTGAACTCATTCCCCCACCCAACAAGAACAACTTTACATAAAACACCTGCCAACATTCAACCACACACCAACATTACCTCCTCCACACCCCCAAACATCAATTCCTCAAATCACTCAAAACTTTGGAACCTCTCCAATGCCTTTTATCTAAAAACCCCACATACAGATCTGAAACTCCACAACACCAAATTTCTTGCATCATCGTCCCAAACCACTTTCAGAAATTTCCTCAGCTTCACAAACGCAATGGGTTTCACAAGAATCAAACCTTTAAATCGATTTTCGATACAATACAACAGATTCAATGTATCCGCACAGTCATGTACACAATCTAACAGATCTGACAAATCAAATTTTACCCTAAACACAAATATATTCAACCACAGCTTATGAACCAGCTCAAACTAGAACAACATGAAATTGTATCTCAGAGAATCTCCAAAACGATAAGCAAAAATATCCTTGATATGATTTAAGAAAGAGAATGGAGACGACGAACCTGAGCTACAGAAACTTGACCGAGAAATATTCTGTCCGGCGAGCAATCTTGAAAATGTATATTTATCCCCAACATATGTTTGGGCTGGGCTTTTTTACGTGGGCCGAACTATAACTTTACTCTCAAGCTATACCTTTAAGTGGGCTTTTGGGTTAATTAAAACGAAAAAAAAAACTCCGTTGCCGGGACTCGAACCCGGGTCTCTCGGGTGAGAGCCGAGTATCCTGACCAGCTAGACTACAACGGATTTGTGGTAGGTCTTGTCAAATTATTTATAAATCTGATAGTTTCGCAACTGTTAGTTCTAAAGGCCTAGCGCAGGTAGGAAACAGAAATCCTGATTTCTCTCTCTCTCTCCGGATAAAGTCCAAGAAGATATTCAACATATCAGTATTGTTCATATAGTTTTTGAAAAAGTGAATTCATATCATATGTATGATGTATGTACCTACTTTTATAATAAAAGTGCATATAGACTTGTAGTATAGGGTGGTTGATGATATAGGAGAATCGTTTGAGTTGTTTGGGTATACGTTAGGCAGGTCTTGTTTTCAAATACTTTATTCATATCGAATATTTAATTTATATTTTAATAAATTTTCCTTTTAAAACATTAGGTTTTTTTTGTGTGTGACATCAAAACATAGTTTTACTTGTAGTAGTACTAGTACTCCATGTCTCGTTTAATATAATTAAAAGAAAACAGCAAATTTGCATAAAATTGATTAAAAGGTAGTTGTGTCTTGTAAATTCGATTGAAAATAAACATGATGGTCCTTTATGTATTCTGTCTACTCTATACCAACTAGTCTATACCAACTACTCCGCCGTTGAGGGACCCATCAAAATTAGTATAGTTTCTACAAAATTGAAAGCAAAACAATTAAGTTTCAGTTTTCATGTGACGACCAATCTCGTTGATGGAACATGTGAGTTTGGTTTCATTCTAAAGAAGAGATTCGCAGTTCGTTAGGAACCTTATTCCGTCATCGCCCCTTTCAATGCATCTTAATATTAAAAAAAAACAAATATTACGTACTTTTTACCAAAAAGAAAAAAATATACATTTCATATATAAACTAATGTCAATGTTCTAAAATACGTGGTATACTTGCTGGAAAACATGTCATCATGTAGCTTTTAAACATATACGCTATTTTAGTATGGAAATTATACGGATATTTGTATGTAAGAGAGAAACGTGTGCGATTTTCGTCTTTATAAAACCGTCATCGCCAAAATCCTCGCCGTCGATCCACCGCCATGTCTCGCCGATCATCTCCTCCTCCTCCTTCTCAACGCTTCGTGAATCCTCTATCGCCTCCGGTCCGTACAATCAACGTCGTAACCGTTCGAATTATCGGCGAATCCGGACGATTTCTAGTGGAAGCTCATCGGGAATTATCCGATGGGAGTACTCGAGAGAGATTCCGTCCTTTATCGGAGAAGATGAAGCTTGAAGAAACTCCCGATGAAGCAGTGATTCGCGCCGTGAAAGAAGAGCTCGGATCCATCCTCAATGGCGACATCGGCGATGACGGTAGACATAGAATTACGATTGGTGCTCATAGGACCCTGCTCGTGGGTTCTTCTTCTGGGAGGTTGAAAGGAAGGGCTTTCTCTTTCTCTTCTCTCTCTAAAAATCTTTCAGAGAAGAGCGAAAGCTGCTTCTTTTTGTTTAGTCGGTTGTCTCCCTCGTTTGGGTTGTTGGCTCCCTCGTTTGGGCTGTTGTCTCCGGCGTTTTCGCCATTACCTCTGCGGCGTTTGCGGCCAGCTTATCTCCGGTCTCCTTGGTCGGCCTTTATCGCTCGATTGGTTGCGGTTTGCTTTTGATTGATTTCAAAAGCAATTGAGTNAATCTTGAATAAATTCAATCGTTAAAAAACAGAGATAGAATTAGTGAATGCTATCTCAGTCGGTTTAGTTTTAGATGTTTAGTCGTGGGTATTTTAGGATGGTTTCAATCTTTGGCTTGGTCTTCATTTGAGAATTAGATGTTCTGTTGGCCCTTTCTCTAAGGTCTGGTAGTACGGCTTAGACGTTTGGTCCGGATTTTGTGGCTCTCAGTCTCTGGTTCTATATCTTTGGTGTAGTTAGGTGTGGTAACATGGTCTTTGTGATGTGGTTGATTGTGCTTCTCTTGATTGTGGAAGCTCCAGACTAGGTATAATTGCTTGCTCTGAGATAGGGAGTTGATCTTCCATCAACTTTCCTTCTCGTTGTAGTTGGTGTTTCCCGTCTTGGTTTATTTCGCAGACTCCTCCTTGTTCTCTCGTCTACGTCATTTGGGTTTGAATTTGAGAAGCGGGTCATTGAAGTTGTTATTTTCCTTCCAAGCTTTAGGATCTCAATGGTCGAGACTCTTGCAGAAGTTTCGGGTTGATGCAATTGCACTCATGGCTCTGCCGGTCGCGCGTTAAGTGTAAAGGTTCATGGGACAGGGGTTAAGTGAGAGATTCGGTCAACCCTCTCTTAGTCTTTTATTTTCTGTTAGAATTTCTGCTAGATTTACTCCTATTAAGTTCTTGTTAGTTTGATGCCAAACTTTGATCCATTCCATATCGTTTATAAGCTTAGTTTGTTTCACAGACTTGTAATAGGCTTGACTGTTTACTAGTTGTTTTGGCTCCATAATATATAAAAAGCACTATTGTGAAAAGAAAGGAAAAAAAAAAAAAAAAAAAAAAAAAAGACATATAAACAATTATTCAATACGAGGCGTTTAAACGATGTATACGCAATTAATTTCATCGATCCGTGTAAATTATATTCTTATACTAACATTTATATGAAACCAGTTTCTCACTATATATGGTATATATAGTTGCACATATCAAATTGTAACATAATACAAATATATATCTTATCTTAAGGAAACAGTTTTTTTTTCATAAAAATACTAAGATCATAAGCTGGTGAGTTTCTTTTAAACGTTGTTGATATTTTTGTTATCTATTTTGTTTAAACACTTCAAAGAGATAAATTCGTCGTGATTATTTTTTAAGAAATCTATAAGAAGATATGCGGTGAATTGGATTTGATGAAAAGGACGAAATACAGACCCAAAAAAAGCCAAGAAAAATATACGGCCTGCATGTGCATTTGTTTGATTAATTACGTACAGATATTAAATTCGAGAAGCCGTAACCGGTTCGAGTACTGTCATTGTACGAACGAGACACCTTTAAGTCCTTATCTCCTTATTTATAAATATGTCCTAGCTTATTTAAGCCTCATCCACACGATGCCGTTTTGATTACTATTCATCAATCAGGCTCGGTGTAAGTGTTGTACAAACAACAAACCCGTCACGGCTTCCACTGTTTTTGTCTTCGTCACTCGCTCTCATTTGCTAATTTTATTTTATTTATCTATATTTTTTTCCCAATATATGTATACGCTCTATAATTTTTTTGTAATCAATGATTTTTACATGCAAACCATTTATAATGTTTTCAATAATTCTTATACGTAACTGTGTGTGAAAAAAACTGCAAATGCATTTCGGATTTAGCAATATCTTTCTGTTACTTAGTTTTCAAATGTTGTTAGTTTTCAAATGTTGACGGATTTTCTTCTTGGGTGCTATTATGGATGCAGAGAATACGAAAAAACCACGTGATGACCTGAGTGTATATATATAATAATCTCTGGGGATAGTTAGACGCAGGAAGTAAATTTGCAAATTTAATTTTGGGGGTAGGGCGAGGCTACTCCTGCAACTTGGAGCTATTTAATTCTATAAGTTTTAAAGTTATATTGTTATATACTAGTATAATTTATTTAACTTACTGTTGCACTTGTGCACATTGCTAATTTATACTTTTAGCATTAAACCAAAAAGTTGATAACTTTAAAAAAAATGGACCACGTACGATACCAACTCGCGAAGATGGAAACGTGACTACTTAATTAGTTATAAATTATTAATCTTTTAATTTGGTATGATACATTAATATTTGATATTGAAAACATATCAACATTTAGCAATATACAGTATATGTAACGAGACTGATCTAGTTCTTGAAATTCAAAGAAGGCTAAAAAGTTAAAAATTAAAATGTATAGGTAAATATTTATCAAAAAAAAAAATGTTTAGGTAAATTAGATCAGAAGTTGCGAAATGCATGAAGCGATCAGGAAAGCATGTGCGTCAGTTGAGACAGTCGGAGAGTCCCCGCTTGGTTACGACAATTTTCTTGGTTTTGGTTTGTGGTCCGAAACATCGACCCCTTCCCTCAGCTTCTTTGTTTTTCTTTTTCTCTATTAATTTTTGATGCAATTCAATATACACTGTATATGGCTTTCCAAGTGGACACAAGTTCGGTTATACGTGTTACGTTACCACTTCAATATTATCATTGTTTTTTTTTAAAAACATACTAATACACTTTCTCTCTCTCGCTCTCTCAATCTATATATAAATATTGGGAAATATTATTCACTAGTGGCTCATTGGGCACAACAACGACGCTCCTTTTATCATTGTGAAGTTTCAGCTTTGATATCTTTTCTTTTATTCTTATAGATCCACGGGTTCAATAACCAAAGATCGTGGTACTTTTCTGTACTTTCTTTTTTCCATTGAAGGATTATAGAGAGAAAAAAGAGAGCGTATTGTGTTCAAATTGCAAATATCAAACAGAGCATAATCCAAAATACTGCAGGAAAAATCGGTAGGGAGGGAATTAATTAACTTGCATGATGACCCAACAAAATTGTAGACTTAAAGCGGTAAATTTTGTGATTCAGGATACGGGTTTTCAATTAAAAGTATTATAATGCAAAAAATATTTTTAATATAATATATTAATAAATAATCAAAGAAAAATATATTTATATGTTTTTAGAATATCTTTAATATAATATAAATATAATACCAACATTTATTTGTATAAGATCTACAAAGTGTAAATTATATTCTCCTATGTGAAGCACCATTCAAAATGCCGAAAAAAACGTTATCTACTTTTCAAAAAAAGGATAATCAATCAATTTATTATTATTAAGTAACAACTTTTCTATCTTACTGTTTGACAACGTGCATGAAGTAACACGTTGAGTGTTTCGTACTTATGATCTTTGCTTGTTGAAACTTAAAAAAGTATGTGATACATACTAATTCAATAACAACTTGGATAAATTAAAGCCCTACGCTCGATGAGAGGAAATTGGGACAAGAAAATGGGAGAATGTGTCAATATAACCATAAAGTGGAGACAATAAAAGATAAAATACGAAATTAAAGAACTATACAACAGATTCGAATAAACCCCTAATCAACCTCGAAGGGTGAGACTGGATCCCTAATTACTTAAAGCATGCATGAACAAACAAAAAAAACAGTGGTTAGATATTCCAATATATCCAAATTCCAACCACAAAAAGTGTAAGGAAGATCAATATTATATCAGACCGTCCGTCTAACAAATTCCACACATACTTGTCTCAATTCGGACCCCACCACTTCACATGCTTTGAAATGCCTTTCATATTTTGTGAAGAAAAGGAGTATATTAATCCAAATTACACCTCGAATTGATTTTTTATTTTTTTTAGTATAAGTAAAAAGAATTCAACAAGTTCTCTCTTGGAGCCAAACCAGATGACCCAAGCGGTCGCTTTCGAGTTTCCACATTCTACCAATTCTGCAACAAATTAAAGTATTGTTATCATCTAAATGCACAACAAATGGTTACTCGTAGCAAACACGCAAATTCATATTCAGACAACAAACACATCATAATCTCCTCAACACCTCGATACCATCTCTCTCTCTCTATACATATATACACATATACGATGCATGTTGTGGGCGTGCATAAATTCGTATATACATTTTCAAAATTCCGTATATTCATTTAAAAAAATTAAAAATGATTGTCCACTCGCTCTAGTCCTCAATAAATACCCCCAACCATAAGGCCATGAGCCCTCCCTCACTCTGATTCGCTCTCATCCTTCATTGTGAAAAATAAAAGATCTTGAAACTCAAACCACACACAAAAAAATCCATTTGAAGAGAATGGCGGTGAAAAAAGCAAACAAGCTAACGCAAACGGCGATGATTAAGCAAATCTTGAAGAGGTGCTCGAGCTTGGGGAAGAAACAGAGTAATGTGTACAGTGAAGACGAAAACGGATCTCCTATAAACGTGCCCAAAGGTCACTTCGTTGTTTACGTCGGAGAGAATCGGGTCAGGTACGTTGTGCCCATTTCGTTTTTGACCCGACCCGAGTTTCAGCTTCTTCTCCAACAAGCAGAGGAAGAGTTTGGCTTTGATCACGACATGGGTCTCACTATCCCTTGTGAAGAAGATGTTTTCCGATCTCTCACTTCCATGCTCCGATGANTATCTTTTTGGGTTTTTTTTTTTTTTTTTTAATTATATATTTTGGAGATTTGAGGTGTGTTAGGGGAACAGAGGAAGCTGCTGAGTAAATGCTTCTCTGTTTTAGCAAGCTAAATTTTTTTTTATGTTTTGGTTAATATGGGTTTAGTAGTTGTATTAGAGTGAGACTAACCCTTAGAGAAAACCTAAATGAGAATGATTACTATTTTTGGTTCTCTTCTCAGATTTACTCTCATGGCGGTGTATGGTTGTTGAATGTGTACCCTGTGAGAGATTTTTATTATTTGATGAACGAGACTTTTAATATCATTAGCTAAGGCTTTGGTTTCTAATTGATGTGATTTTCTTTTGCATAATTAGCGATTTGTTGTGTGTTGTAATTAAATTTAAGATAATTGAAGTCTCGCGGACTCAGTCAAATATCTCTGCGCGGAGTCAATATGTATAAAGTAAACAAATTCCCAAAAAAGTCCTGTAAAAAGCTGCTAAATGCATTTTTTCTTTTACTTATTGGGTGTGTTATTAGTTTTAGAATAGTGTAAAATTTGTTTCTTCAGTTTTGGTTCATCTCAACCATAATAAATGGAGTACTACAGTAGTATAAAAAATCTGAGATAGTTTAGAATAAAAAAGTGAAAAGCAAACACCGTAGTCCTTGAAAACAGAGCAATATCGTTACTTCCTAGAGTTTTGTCTCTCTCTCTCCAAATTTGCTATTCCTTCCTAGGAGTAATATTTATTACAGTAGATGTTTTGAAGTTTAGTTTTGTTCCTCAAAATTTGATTTTCTAGATTTTTTTTTTTTTTTGTCAACCACACATTGATTAAAAAGTAATTCTATGATTGGTAATCCAATCTGGAGAGAAAGAGTTTACAAACGAAAATTCAGAAAAACGCACTCTAGCAGAGCGAGCTAAACAATCTGCNGAGATACTAGAAAGAGAGAAAGAAGGAAAAGAAACACGAAGCAGACCAATCTCATCTAGCAGATTGGAGAAAGCGGGCTACTCTTCAGGAGACTGCACCATAGAGACTAACTCTGTATAATCTGTCTCGAACGTCTGACAATCTGTCTCGGGCAATTTGATTTTCTAAATTAAAAAATTGAAATAATTTTTTTATTTTATGTTTTTTTGCCACATGTCATATAAGT